>PVHY01002923.1:0-116876 GCA_004024945.1 Uropsilus gracilis | reverse complement strand
AAACGTTTTGACTAATAATATAACTTCCCTTCACCAAGGTAAATTGGATTTGCTTAGAAACTTTATAGGAAAATACTTTGACCACAGGACTGCTCAGAATTATTTACTAAATTAGAGGGCCATCTCGAAAACTCCCTTGCCTGGAGTCTGAGGACAGCACCCTTTATGAAGGTTAGTTCTCAGAAACACCCCTCCTGTGAGGGCAGAGAGCTACGCCCGTGATTGCCGTTACCTCATGGGTGCTTCCACCGCATGGGTACTGCATCACATAGGTCCCTCATTGCTGAGTCAGCTCCCACACCCTTTGATCGCATGAATAAGTCATAAGGCATCACGTAGGAAGGGTCGCCTCCGGGAAGGGGTTCTGTGAACCACTGCCCAATGCTACAACTCCTGTGATGATGGGAATGTTCTCTGCCAGTTGTCCAACGTTGTCACCACCGGTCACCAAACATTTGAAATGCGGCTAGCTCAGCCGAGGAACTGAGTTTTTAACTTAATTTTTATTCAACAGGAATAGCTACTTGTGCTTAATGGCCAACATGTTGGTCCATGCAGCTATAGACAGCATACAAGCTGATGAGTTTTTAAATGGACATCAACCGCCATTTTCATCAGTAATTGGGCTGGGTGCTTAAAAGTGCTCTTGTCTTTTCCTTGTCTCTTGGTCTAAAAATGAATTCTTTGCCTTCTAGCCACTGATGGCACTTTCATCCACATAAACTTACCTCTTCTTGGGTGAGAAAATGACCTTAGACCTTTTCTTGTCACCGCTGTATGGTGGGTCCGTTTCTCATCTTTGCAGCACATAGTTTTGATTGCTAAATCCCTTTTCAAGTTGCAGCATTTGCCATAACCTAGAGGGTCTCAACCTGGCCACGTCAGACTCTCCAAGTCCAGGGCCCCACATCACATCCACTCTATTAGATGATCTCTGGGAAGCATTTTTAAAGAGAGTTCTCTAGGAAACACTAATGTGTGAAGAGTTAAAAACCACTGGTAGAGTCTAAACCATAGACCAGTTTTTGAAAATGACTAGATTACTGGCAGCGACAAATCTTACCTACCTGGCACAGAACAGGTCTAGAGTCCTTGCAATATCTTTTTAATGATAAGAGTTTGCCGGGCGTGGTGGTGCACGCCTATAGTCCCAGTTACCTGGGAGGCTGAGGCTGGGGATCACTTGAGTCTGCAGGTTTGAGACAACCCTAGGCAACATAGTAAGACCTAGTCTCTTAAAAATGAAATGAGATTTTACTTTTCAAATATAACAGAATTATTTGAAGAACATAAAAGGTATAAAGAAAATAAAAGGTATTAAAAATCCTAATGTTAATATTAGTTTAATAGCAAAATATTTTAAATAACATACATATCCAAACAACTTTATTATAGATGGTTTCATCATACGATGGGTGGAATATTGCCCTAGAGTCTTTACAATTTTATTGCTGTTCTGTTTAATGAGTTATTGGAAGATACTTAAAAGGGAGAAAAAGGCCTTGTTGATTTGGATTTGGGGTAACAAGCCTAACTGTTTCCTTCTGTGCAAGAAACTTAGCTAATGATACCCTTATTGTTCTCTGGCATTCTTGTCCAAACAGAATTTCCCAGTTCTCAAACAAAATAAACATGTTAATGATTTCAACAACCATGATGGATGCAGAAGCTTTAGACAGTTCCACAGTAACAGCTTAATGTAACAGTGTAATTATTTCTAAAGTTAGAGATAATTGTTGTCACCTTAGCACAGTAATTGGAATGAAGTTTCCTATACAAAACCTGCTCTTCTCCTGGGGTTTCAACTGGTAATGAAATAACCATTTGTGAGGATAAACAAGGCCCCATTATTCAGGGGAGAGAGGTCTGTCATCCATCCTACAAAAAAAAAACAAAACCAAACCCTAGGATGATCACTTCCCCACAAAACTGCTTTGTCCAAATGGGAAGGTTAAGCTCTTGGTGCCTGCCAAATACCATCGAGGAAAGCTGAGTGACATTGCCCAGAGATTTTAGGAGCTCACGTGAGCGTTCCTGTCTGTGTCATAGCTACCAGGTGACATCCTCAGAGTGATATCTAAAGAAGAGAAAGTGTGTTTTAAAATCTACTTTTCTCTTCCCCGCTCCCCCCACCCCCAAGCCAGAGTTGGCAATCTTAGAACTCTGGGAAAGAACAACCTGCCCTAAAGAGTTCAGAAAATGTGCAATGAGTTAGTAAGATAATTGTGAACTTCTGGTAAAATCAAAGACATGGACTGTTCATCAGAGCTCAGTTCAGTCAAAAATGGAGCCAGTCAGGCATGGTGGCATGTGCCTGTAATCCCAGCTATTTCGGAGGCTGAGGCTAGGGATCACTTGGGTTCGCGGGTTCAAGACAACTCTGGGCAATATAGTGAGACCTAGTTTCTTAAAAAAAAGTGGAGCCAGTCAAGAGAGGCCAAGTGAGAGTCAAGCTACTGAACTGAAATTGGGGTTTGGGGCCAGGGATTGTGTCCATTGTTGGTCTTTGTATCCCCACCACTTAGTGGCTCACTCAAATGTTTGCCAATGCCTCAGACAGGAATTGGTAGCTCTTCAGTTGAAAGGCACCAAAAGTCACATGGGAAAATAAGTTATGCTTGTGAGGAACTTGGGGGTACTTTGATACTGAATGGCTGGAAGCGAGTCCCTGTTTAAAGTGGCTGTGGTAGACAGAAACCAAAATTCAGGGGGAAACAGGTTCTGCCTGATAGCCAGAAACTGTATTCTGGGACTTGTTTCAGCAGGAGTATGTTCAGTGGTCAAAAACTTTGGTCTCCCCTTCTTGTCTTTTTTTTTTTTTTTTTGAGACTGGGTCTCACTATTTTTGCCCATGGAACCGCAGGCTCACGTTGCCCAGGGAACCACAGACTCAAGCAATCCCCAGCCTCAGCTTCCCAGGTAGCTGGGATTACAGGCGTGAGTCACCACATCCAGCTATGTTTTGAGACTAGGTCTCGCTGTGTTGCCCCAGGTGGGACTCGAACTGCAATTCCCAGACCCAGCTGCGACTCCATAAGCTGTCGCTTACAGGCACACGCCACCATGCCCAGCTCCTTCTTGTCTTCTTGGGAAAGCCAAGTATTCATCAGAGCATCTGCTCAGAAAACAGAGGGTGGGAAACTCTTAAACCTCCTTTTCTACAGCCAACACTCCATGTTCATGAGTTGAGGACTCAATAATTAATCAACTTGTAGATGAATTTGCAGGTTCATTTGGGTCAGACATCTCCCATTATTCCTATTCTGTACTTCTCCTGAGGAGATAACACATTAAGCAGATTCCTCACAAGTGGTTTAGGAACATTAAGAAGAGGAAACTGAATCTCTATGTGTGTGAGGATTACTTCCTCTCAACTCTTTCAGGACCCGGGAACAGACTCCAGGATTCATGACCACTGTCTTCAGTTACCTGAAACATAGTGGCCCAAAGACATCTATATTGTGATCCTCAGAAACTGAACGTGGTGTTCCATATGGCAAGAAAGAATTAAAGTTGCTGAGGATCTTAAAATAGGGAGATTTGCCTAGTTTATATGGGTGGGTCCAATGTAATTATCAGGGGCTTTGTAAGCAGAGAGACAGAAGGCGTGTCCAGGTGACATGAGGGAGGCTGGACTGGCAATGATGGGAGGGGGTCACAAGTCAAGGAATGTGGAACTGTAAGAAAATAGGTTCTCCCCTAGAGCCCCCAGGTAGGAAAGCAATCCTGCAAACCTTTAATTTTAGACCCATTTGGACATCTGACGTCCAGAATTGTAGAACAATAACCCTGTTGCTTTCAGTCACTAAGTTCACTCCAACAACAAAAAACTAATACCTCTCCAAATTCTTTCATGAGCCATTAATCCCTATGCACAAGATATGCAAACAAATCGAAAAAGAATGACTCTATGGGTTAATGTCAACTTAGTCAGGTTCATAAATGGCATCTTGTCAGCGTCTATCCAATGAAATGTGACCACCAGACAAGAAAAGCTGGTTAGCTCCTCAAGTGATGTAGCGTCAAGTCCTGCCACATGGAAGGCAGAAGATGACAGGTTTTCTTTGAACTTGGAAATTCTAGTGACAAGGTCATTTGCAAGTATAAGAGGTTGAAAAGGTCCCCGTGGAAACGGTAAAGTATCCTGACTCAGGTATGAATTAATTCATTTTAAATGGAAGGTTACATATAAAATATTTTAGTTATGTCTAAGCCCTCCATCAGAACTCTGCTTTTATGAATAGAGTAACCTTGCAGTTACTCAATTCCTTTACCACCCCCACCCCCCGCCCCAAGAAATATAATGAAGATGAGGAGAATAAAAATCACCATTAGGAGACAATAGAGTTAACGGTACTCAGAATGTTTCTTAAGTTTTCCACACGCACGGCCATTTGCAGCTGAGATGGTGTTTTTCCTAGAATATAAGTCATGTCAGTGCAGATGGGTCTAACAAAGATCAATGAACACCTGTGACTGTTTGTACTCAATGATATTTTTGGAATTTTACCGGTTATTTATTGGTTTCTTAAAGAAGTTGATCACTGATTAGACTTTGTGGCTTACGAAAGGTCAAATTTTGAAAAGTGACCTTGTGGGAGTATTTTCACCTAAAAGTTCTTGCTAAATACCTGGAGGAGTCATTTAAGCATGTCAACCCCAACAGGCAATGAGGACTCCAATATAAGATGATTGTGGGTGCATGGTTTGTACATGTGTGGTAACATTTTTGATAGTGTACCTTTTTTTTATGAGGGTGGGAGGGTTCAGTTGATTCACAAAGCCTAATTCTCTTTGGGGAAAATCTCAGAATTCTTCAACATGAGTTTTATTATGCCTGAGATGGGACTGTTTATCCCTTGAGGAGATTTCTGAGGTATCACAGAAGTCAAGACAAAAAACGGTAACCATTACTGTAAATACAACCTGTCAGGAATACGTTTGATCTGTGTGGCAAAACCAAGTCGTATGGTCTATGAATGATAGGTATTGTTTTTAAATGAATTCCCTTGCTGACTACAGGCCCAGCTCTGTTTTTTCCAGAGTCTTGGCTAATGTTAGAACTTGTCATGTCAAAGCACTAAACCTCATCAGATGAAGTGAACGGAGGCCCCTAAACTCGGCTAGTGGGGTGCATGATCACACTTCTCGGAATCCAGACTTCTGACTTAATTGCTGACACTTGGAATCCTGATTTAGCGCCTCCACCCCCACCTGTTTGCAGCTGAGCTTCCCCCAGATAGCAAAGTGGTGGAAATGACCAATCCCTGACGTTTAGGTCCAGGTGAAAAGCATTCCATCAGAGGCACTGCAAGAAGGGTGGATAGACGCTGACAGCGTGAGGAGACGCAGGGGGAGACCTGCCGCCATGCTATGGGCTGCGAAGGCCTCTGAGGCCTGAAGGGGTTTCCCCCTCGGCAAGAGGTAAGCGCTTTCTCGTGGTCACTGAGGAACAGCATTGGTTTCTTTTCCAATTCATTTTCTTTTTATTTTTGTTGTTTACATATTTATATATATATAATTTTTACATCAGTGTATTTATTCCCCGGGGTTGTCCCACCACCGTGTCACCTGGGAGCCGTCATCTTGACCTTTTGTGCCCTCTGAGGGACAGCACTGTGGCTGGAGAAGCGCAGGGACCATGCAGACTGGCTTAGGAATTCAGAGACCTTTACCGGCAATGGGCGACCCGAGAAACCACTTCCTTCAACCCCCTTACTTCACAAAAGCAGCCACTGAGGCCGGAGGAGTGAAGTGGTTTGCGCAAGGGCTCAAGTCAGCAGTGGGGCTACAACTCGGGGTCCTGACTGGGCTCCCCACAGGCCCTGCCCTGCAGATGGGGCTGCTGCTCGCTAACTTTGAAGGCAGGTGTGGGCCGTTGGCAATGCCCAGGCTTTGGCCCACGCAGCGCCCCACAGGGTCCCATCCTTCCGAGGTGCCGGGACCGCAGTGGGGCGAGCCGGGCCAGCTGCTCACCGGTACCTTCCATGTGGAGCCCACCTCACAGGGACAGGCTTTGAAGAAACCTGACAAATGAAGTGCAATTCTGTATCCCTTTATTTATAAACAAGTTAGGTATGCCATATTTGGGAGCAGGAGTGGGCTGGGGGCAGTAGGGAGGAGATGGGCCGATTCCAGTAGTTGGCATTATTCAGCACCAGAGCAAATGCTTGGGCATAAAGTAGTGCGTGACCCCGATGAGTCGCCGTCATCTTGTCTTGCATGTACAGCATAGTCTTAAGTACGCATTGTCTTCTTATGGCTTTGTCCCTGGATACATGGCGGTGACACAAGAAAAAAAAAACTCGTCTAGATAGAAACTAAAACGCCTCATGAGCACATTCTTTACAAAGTAAAAACAAACGGCCAAGACTAGCGCTGAATGGACGGGACAGGGCCATCTCCGCTCCATTTGGGCTCATCTGAGTGTGTGAGGCCATCTCCCCTCTCTCCAAAGACTCAGATAAGACCGGAAATGGAGGGATAACCAACCTTTACTCTCCCCAGCCCACCCTCCAAGGAGGGCCTCACAGGAACTAGAGCCTAAGGCATGAGCAAGATTGCTACCCTCCTCCCCCATCTTTTCTCTACAAAGCAGATCAGAGGAAGGCTTTAGTCTCTCAGGGTCATTGCTCTTGAAGTCGATTGCCTTTGCTCTTCTAAACTCCCAGCACACAGAAGCTGGCTGGCCAAAAGCGGGCTATTCAGCATGACTGTGCCATCTCAATTCCCGTTTCTTGGTTAGTGGAAGAGCGAACATTTGATTTCAGGGTCTCTGGGAGGAAGATATGGTGGCTAATGTAGAAGAGCTGAAATGGGGACATGAAGGGGCAGGGAACAGACATCCTGCCTTCCTCACCTGTCAGGGAGTAAGTGCCTGGCGGAACTCCTAATCTCCCTTGGTGCCATTTTCACCTGCCTTGTAACCAGCCCCTGCCACGACTCCAAGTGGCTTGTCTCTAGCCTTCACCCTGAGGTTTTCTTTCCTTTCCAGGCAGAGAATGCTGCCTTGCTTTTTGTCAACCCTACTTAACCTCTGCACGCTTTTTATCATACTGTCCATAGCTCTGACTTCAGCCTTAGCTAACTTGCTCTTGACCCTTTCAGGCAACTGGCCGGCCCAAACAAAGCAACCCTAACTCTTCCTGGCTGTAGGAGGGGAGATTGGGAGAAGACAATGCTAGGACACATCAAAAAGTGGGTTGCAGAATCCCCCACCCAATTCCTTCCCAGAAGCCTTCCAGCTTTAGCAAGATGCGGAGGCATGGTTGGGGGCAGAAGGGATAAAGGGTAAGATTTCCATCCCACTCATGGATTCTTTTGGCTCTTCCCTGGAATGTCCGAGGCATGGCCTATTCCACGTTCTTGGCAGCTACGGTGGCCCTGAATCTGAAGTACCATGGAAGTGGCACCTGTCAGTGTAGCGTGCAAGGCCTGCAAACTTAGCAGCCTGACACAGTAACCCCACACCATTTGCTCCAAGAGGATCAGGTAAAAGTGACCCCCCCCCAGGCGGGGCCATGGAGTTAGTACACACATCAAGGCCTTCCCAACAGTTTCTCCAGAGAGTAAGGCTCCGAAATGCCTGGAGAGCATAGATTTCCCTGAATCTTTTTTCTTCACCTCAAGGCCCTCTTATCTCTTCCCTTGTTCTCACCACCCTACCTTGTCCAGCAACAAGTTGGGTCAACTGAAACACTGGCAGATATGCCCCAATGCCCTGGCTGCCTGATGAGAGAGACCAAATGGGTACCGGGGGAAGAACTGGGGCCCATGCTCTCTGAGGAGCGATGCTCCCAGGCTATCAAGTTTCTCATGTGCCATGTTCCTGCCAGCTCTCTGCCCCACAAGGGTGCTCAGCAGATTTCTGGAGAAAGTGCCAGGGATAAGGGGGCGCCACGCCAGCTAAGTGCCTCATGGGTTTGCTTCCCAGCACACTGCTCAGCTCCATCTGGGTGAGGAGGTAGTTCAGTCCCAACACAAGGGGGGAAAGGCATACCACCTGCCTTCACTGATTGCCCCACATGTCACCCACAAGGTAGGTTCCTAAGGCCCCTGGAAAGGGGTGTTTCAATTACCAGAGATGCTGGGCTCTGCCCTCACATTGCTGGATTGGGCCAGTCTTCAGTCAGGCCTCAGGCTACACATGCACAGCCAGGCAATGCTGCCTTCACCCAAGAGTGTGGTTCGACACCCTGACTCCAACTGCCCATTTCCTAACTGAACAGGGCACAGCAACTTCCAGTCACTGAGCAGGAAGGCCCGGTCTTCAGCACACTTGACAGACCTGTGGCTGGGGAGCTCTAATCCACGTGGACCATTCAGATGCTAACATCAGAACTGGGGTTTCCACAGTGCCCTGAAAGCTCTTTAGAGCCTCCTTGCAGCACACATTTTATGGAAGGCCCTGAAAACAACAGATTCATTTCTGGATTGGGACAAGATGAGTTCTTGACAAGATGCCCAAGTCACAAGGGAACCAGATAGTTCTTTAGACCAAGGATTTCAGCGGGATATTAGGGTGAGAGCAGGAGGAATAGATTATAAAATGCCACCTCCATATATTTGTATTGCATATGGTAGACACCATGGATGGCATATTTGGGGCATACATAGAATAGACACGTGCATGTAGCACCCCTATTGGTATACTATGTGGGTTGGGACATCAAACTGTTACTTGAGCTCTATGAAATGTTAACGGGGCAGAGATGGACAGGAGAAGCCATTCTGTAACAGCATCCTTTAAGGAGAAGCTTCAGGAGACATTTGCCATCTGCTTAACCTGGAGTTAAGACAAAGCAACTCCTTATATCTATAGGGTTTTTCTTTGTTGCATTTCTCGTAGATTAAGGTAATTTCTGGAAAACAATAGTCAACCAATGATAGTAGTACAACCAGGAGCACAAGGGGCTTTTTGTGGCATTCTCCTTGACAAATCTATCCTTGAATGAGAAGTTTGGGTTCACACAAGATGAACGTTTATAAACTGGGCCTGAAGCAAGGCTTTGTCTATGCACCATATTCCTGAAACTGGGAAAACGGATGCGTTGCAACATTGAGTCTCAGCAGCTGAACTGAGGAGGCTGGATTTTGTCTTTAACTCGACTATTTCAGAAGCACTTGGCCACCTCTATTGGAAACAGTTTTATTCTGGCCGAGCTTGGGTGGAAGGAGATAACGTGCAGGACCCTTACAGAGCTGGAAGTAGCAGGTTGAGGGAAGAGCCATTTCCACAGATGTACTCAATGGGGGTGGGTATAAGGACCAAAGGAGAAGATGCCCCGCTCAGTGCAAGTCTCCTACGGGTGCTCTGCTTCCTTCCTTAGCAAGGTTAGAGTGATTCTAGATGATGCTAAGGTGGTTTGTACAGGCTGTTCAGCTGGAAAGCTCCATGCAGAGCTCAAGTCTTGGGCTGAGTGGAGACTGAGGGAGAGCTGGTCCCAGGCCTTCCCTTAGAGCTCATGGCTGCCCTGCTGAGTTGACACTTCTGTGATTATCATCCTTCCAACACCACCCAGGCATCCCTGCTTGCCCACCCCTCTTCCCGAGCCTGTGTGGTGTGGCTGCTGTGGCCTACCAGCAACCGTTACTTTTCGTCCTCATCCCCCTCACTCATGCTGCTGATGGAGGCTGAGGCTGCTTTTGGTGAGGAGGGGGGTGAGGTTTTGATGGGGAGCCACGAGAAGGTGGGCGATGGGGAGCGGGAAGGGGACCGGCTCCTGGTAGGGCTGCTCACAGGGCTTTGCTTCGGAGACAAGGCTTGCAGCATCCGGCTGCTCCGCTCCTGGAACATCTGCTTCTGAAGAAAAAATGAGAGAGAGGCTCCTGTTACATTGGCCTTGTGAGGTGGCAGCAAAACAAAAAGGAAAGGCAGGCAGAAGAGCCACTACCCCCAAAAGCCTGCACCCCCCACACAGACGTTTCTACTACATTCCATGCTGTTCAAGATGGCCTGGGGGGGGGAAGCTGAGCACAATTTAGGTGCATTGAGATGCCAATACATGAGACCGCGCCGCTGCTGGCTCGTGGGACTCTTCTGGGCATCTTTTCTGCAGCCACAAAATTTAATCAAGTATCCATCACTCGCCAGGCAAACAGTAATTTTCTAGGTAGCAGAAGGGCAGCAGGAAATAAAACAAAAATCCCTATGCTTGTGGCTACGAGGAATCACAGCATCAAGCAAGAGGAACCAAACATGTGGACTGTCAGATGGAACTGTGGTCTGTGAGGAAAGTGAAGTGAATGAAGACAGCAAGTGAGGGTGTGAGGGTGTGGGGGTGGAGAACACGTGTGCTCAGGAAGGCTTCCATGAGGAAATGCTATTTACACAAACACCTGAAAGAGAGAAACGAAAATCAGAGGGAAGTGCCTTCCAGAGCACCAAAGGGAGCATGTAGTGCGAGGCGTGTAGTGGAGTGACCAGGTGAGGAAGAACATGGGGGGGGGGGAGAGAGGTTAGGAGGAGGTCACCAGAGTAATGGAGGCCTGTGTCTTGTAAGTGGCCCTGAGAGAACTGTATTCTAAGGAACCTCTGGAGAGTTTCTTTACTTGGGCAGTTCTGAGTAAAAATGTAGCAAACTGACTTTGTTTTTTAAAGGATCGCTCTGAGCCGGGCATGGTGGTGCACGCCTGTAATCCTTGCTACGTGGGAGGCTGAGGCTAGGGATTACTTGAATTTGTGGGTTCAAGACAACCCCAGGCAACATAGCAAGATCTAGTCTCTAAAAATATATAAAATAAAAAACAAAAGTAAAGGATTGCTCTGATGGCTGTGCTGGGAAAAGCCCACAGGGGTGGAGAGCAGGAGCAGGAGAACTTGCTGCAAGAGGAATTCAGAACCGTGCTGGTGTCCCTGACACAGGGATGGCCATGCAAATGGAGAGCCATGGGTGGAGTCTGGGATGCTTTTCCCCACAGTATTATTGAAGCACAATTTACATGAAACCTTTTTTTAGTGTATCATGTGAGTTATGGCAGATTGTGTGACCACCGCTGTAACTGAGGTAGAGGCGAGGCCCAGCTACCACTGAATTCCCTGGGACTCAATGAAGTCACCTCTTCCCCAGTTTGGCAACAGATTTGTTTTCTGTCCCTCTAGTCTTGCCATTTCCAGCATATCATCTAAGTGGACTACTGTGGTTTGGCTGCTTCATGAAAGTAGAGTCAATAGCACTCGCTGACAGATGATCCTTTTAGCTGTTAGTTTTCGCTTCATATATCTGAGTGTTCTGAAGTTGGGTGCAAAAATATCTGCAATTGTGATATATTCTTAATGACTTGGTCAGTTTAGCTCGTTATATGATGGCCTTCTTTGCTCTTTTAAAGTCTCTGTTGTCTCATACAATCAGCTCCCCCTGATTTTTTTTTTTCTTCTGGATACCATTTATTTGAAATACCTTTCTCCATGCCGCTACTCTGTGACTTTAAAGTGAAAGTGAATATTCCGTAGGGGATTTATCATTGGATCTTCTTTTTAAAAATCTATTCAGCGATTTTACATCTTTTGATTGGAGAATTTAGTCTCTTTACATTTAAAGTAATCATTTGATAGGAAAAAATTTAATATTGCTGTTTTGTTCATTGTTTACTGGCTGTGTAGATCTATTGTCCCTTTGCATCCTGTGGCATATTTTTGTGTTTTCCTGTCATTTTGTATCTTATGTGTTAACTTATCAAGCTACTTTTTGTAATGACTGTGAGCTTTTCCCTGTGGTTACCATGAGTCTCATATGAAATATCTTTCTGTAACACCCTATTTTTACATAACATCATTAGATTTCCTACACTTTCCCTCCTCACATTTTTTCAGGTATTGATGTTAGTTTCCATATTTTTAATACAATGTAACCCATAAGATGATTATAATTAGTTATTTTATTGCTTTTGTTTTCTAACTTTTAAACTAGAATTGTAAGTAAATTACGGAGCAACACTAACATAATACATAATCTCACTTTGACTATAATGCATGGTGAGCTTTACCCTAAAGTTTTATGTTAACTAGCATTCAAAGAACTCCCTTTAACATTTCTTGTAAAGCAGGTCTTGTAAGGCAGGATGAAATCCCCTCAACCTTTGTTTGTTTGGGAAAGTCTGGATCGTTCCTCAGTTTCTGCAGGATCGCTTTGCTCCATATAGAATTCTGGGTTGGCAGCTTTTTTCCCCTTTCAATAATTTCTGGAATATATTTGCAGTATAACATTGGGTAAATTTAAGGTGTAAAGCAAATTAACTTTATACATTTATATACTGTAATTTGATTGATACTGAAGCATATTTAGCATCTTTATCACATTACACTAAGTACAATTATTTTTCTAAATTCATTGTAGTGTGCATAAAATTAACCTATTCCTTGTTCCAAGTTTGTGCTCTTAAACAACATCACTCTTTTATCCCCTACTCCACCCCCTGTTAACACCACTTTTTTTTTGAGTTAGATTTTTTAAGGTTCCACATATGTGATTTTACATAGTACTTGTCTGTCTTTGTCTGACAACCCACTTAGCATAATATACTCTAGTCCATCCACACTGTAACAAATGGCAGGATATTGTGTATCAGTCATCTCTTTTCTATCCATTCCTCTGTAGATGAATGTTTCCATATATTGGGTTTCTATGAATAATGCTAACATGGGAGTGCATACGTCTCTGAAATCCTGCTTTCATTTCCTTTAGGTATATACCCAGAAATGGAATTGCTGGATTGTATGGTAGATATAGTTTTCATTTTGGGAGGAACATTCATATTCTTTTCTATATTAGTTGGACTAATTTACATTCCCATCAAATTCTTGCCAGCACCTGTTGTCTTTCACCCTCTTGAAGACAATTCCAGTAGGTATAAGGTGATGTCATTGTGTTTTTTTTAATTAAATTATTTTATTAAATTATTATTTTTTACAACCTTGCTCATATTGTCTAGTTGTTTTTTTAATTTAATTTAATTTTTTAATTCATTTTATTGATTTGTCACAATTGTGCATTAATTGATCCCTCCTTCTCCCTCCATATCCCCCTCTGTATCCCCCTTCCTCCTCCCTCCATACTCTTGCCAGCACCTGTTGTCTTTCACCCTCTTGAAGACAATTCCAGTAGGTATAAGGTGATGTCATTGTGGTTTTAAATTGCACTTCCCTGATGATTGGCGATCAGCATCTTCTGTACTGGTTGACCATTTTAATATCCTCTTTTCTCTTTAGAAAAATAGGTATTTCGTTCTGATACCCTCTTCGAAAATTTTAAGAATTAAGTTGTATGACTTATTGATATATTTTGGATATCAATCCCTATCAGATTTGCAAAAATTTACTCATTCTGTAGGTGGTTTTTTCACTTGTTGTACAGAAATCTTTGAGTTTCACATAGTCCCATTTACTGAGTTGTGCTTTTGGCATCATATAGGGGGAAAAAATCACTGCCAAAACAAATGTCAAGAAGCTTCCTAGTTTTATGGCATCAGGACTTGTGTTTAAGTCTTTGAACCATTTCAAGTTTTTTTTTTAAGAAAAATGTAAGATTGGGATTCAGTTTCATTGTTCTGCATGTGTTTCTCCAGTTTTCCCATCACCATTTGTTGAAGAGACTATACTTTCCCATTGAGAATTAATGGCTCCTTTGTCAAATATTACTTAGCCCTTACAGGTATGAATTTCTCAGGGCTCTTGATTCTGTTCCTCTGATCTCCTGGGATTCCCTTCATGTTGATGTTGTAACTTTTGATTGTAGCCCACAAGTCCTGCAAACTTTTCTTCACTGTTTTTCATTCGTTCCTTCTGTTTTTTTGATTAAATTTCAAATGGCCTGTCTTCCAGGTCGCTGAGTCATTTGCATGGTCGAGTCTGCTGTTGAAACTCATGCATTCTTCAGTTCATTGCATTTTTTCAGCTCTATGATTTCTGGGTTTCTGTTAAGAGTTCTACTTCTTGATCTTCTCATGTTGTTCATGCATTTTATTTCCTCATTTTATTCAACTGTACATTCTTATAATTCACTAAACTTTAAGAGGATTATTTAACAGTTCATAGATTGCCATGTCTTCAGAGTCAGTTATTGGGGTTTCATTAGTTTCCTTTGGTGGTATGACATTTACCATTTTTTTCACAATCCTCAGTTCCTCACATAACCTCATATGGGTGTATTTAAGTTGTCATCTCTTGCAGATTTACAGGTTTGCTTGGCAGAGAGAGTTCTTTACCCGTCAGTTCAGTTAGGGTTTCTGCATGTATCTAATGGTAACGTCCTTGGTTGGGTGATTTTTGTTACTTGGGTCTATTTTGGGGCCAAGTAGCTCTTTGAGCTCTGTCGGGGGGACTGTGCTGCTGACTAAAAACAGGTGGGTGGGATGGCTGGTTTGGGTCCCTGCCTGAGTGAGACACTACAATAGGTTCTACAGCTACCTGAATTCTCTGCTCAGGCTTGCTGGAGGGGCAGACTGAGTATAATATTTAGCAGTTTAGACTATGATCTTCTCTGCACTGGTGTGGCAGCAGGATGAGTTCTAGGGCCTGCATGGCTGGTTGTTTGGACTGCCTAGTGATAGCCCACCAGTTGTGCTTTGCCCATGGGTGAACCCTGGGCTGTCCTCTCTGTTCCAGTGCCACTGTATACAAGGCTACTGGATGGGCTATATAGCTTTCTGTGTGCTCAGGTTAGGTTCTAAGATGGGACAGAGTGAAATTCATATTCAGCAATTGGTAGAGTGACCACAGTGTTTCTCTGCCCTGGCATAGTTGAAGAACTAGCTCCAAGGTCAGTAAGGCTTGTGGTCTTGACTCAAACTGATCTATACCCCAAGTCCCCTGGCTACACAGAGCCACTGCCTTTGCTCTTGAGGTTAGTATCTCTGTCTGCTGGATTTTCTGCTCAGGTATTGCTGGGCAACTTTCTAGGTGATCTGGCCAGGCTTTCTTGCCAGACAAGATGGGGAATTTCATTCAGCACTCCACTAGACAGGGCCACTACTCAGTACTCCTTGTCTAAGTGGAGGAAGACCAGACTCTAGGGGCTGGAGAGGCTTTTTGAAGACAGCCCGACCTCACCATCTCAGCCTGCACCACTAACTTGGTTCTGCAGATGAGCAAAGCTGTTGGCTAGGACGACTACTTGGGCAGTGCAGGTGGGAACTTGATCCGTCATGATCCAAATGGTGGTGGTTTTAAATCCTTCCACCTTCTCCATCATGATCAAATGCCCGGTGGTCAAGTCCCATAGAGTTTGCAGGATAGCCACCCTGGGTTCTTTTGTACCACTGAAGAAGAACAGGCAGAGGGGAGACCTTCAGCATGGTGCTACAATAGGTTGGGGGAGAGAGAACACCGTGTTCAGCCACCTTCCTGCCCAGAAAATGTGGTCTGTCTTGATCTTTGTACTATCAGGTGAAGCTTCAAGCTCACCCTTTGGTTCTGGGATTCTGTCACTGGAGTCTTGTCTCTCAGGGTTGTTCTTGTGAATGGGAGCAAAGTCAGGAAAAACCTATGTCAACATTGGTGATGTTACTCTTCCAAGATTTTTAGTTTGTAATGGCCACTGTTGGTGAAGAGTGTGGGAAATGGAACATACTCATCTTTCTTGTAGACAGGTAAAAATAGGAGTCCCTTTCTGAGGGGGTAATTTGGCAATAGGGGCAAAAATTCCTGAGTTTAATCAGATGTAAATAAATATGCACATGTGTACATGCCTATTCACTGTGGCATCCAAAGAAATAAGACTGAACGTCCTAAATGGGATAATACCGCGCAATTCCAAGAAAATCTACTAAGCAGCTGACTTAAATCAAGAGCTTACAGAATATTGAATAATTTGAGAAAATATTCATGTGCAAAGTAAAAATGACATTAGGATGATAGTATGTCCTATGTGATCCCAATTTTGCAAAAAAGGAAAGAGTTATATACGGAAAGAGATTGGGGCAGATGTCCCAGGATAATAACAGAGAGTACTCTGGGTGATGAGCCTACAGGAATTTTTTTTTTTTTTTAGTCTTTTTATTCTTTACTTTCTAATAGTTCTGTTATGAACATATATTTTATCATCATAAAAAATATGCTGGGGAGAAAAATAACCGAGGCAAGGAGATTAGGCTGAAGGGCACTGCAATAATGACATAAAAAAGAGAAAATATTAAGGCCTCAGGCACATCATCAATCCCTTCCAGCCGGCACTCATTCTCCCTTTATAAACTCTAGCCCATTACTTCTTAGAATCTCAAGTCTCCCCTAACAGATATAATGGAGATGACTTGCTGATTGCTCAGATCCTTTCCGGATTTAAAGTCCCGTAATTCTACAAATCTGTCAATTATTCACCTTCCATTAGGGCATTGATAATTCTGCCCAAAGACATTCAACTCCCCTCAAAATCAAACACAAAAAGTAGTGTGGTACAACAGCATTACCTTAGATTAAGTCCATTTATGAGACAAAATCAAATGCCAAAAGGATAGGTGGCCTATTATTAACAACATTTAAAAAAATCCTTGAACTTCGAGCAGGCACTTTAAAATATGTGTTTTTATTACTGTAATCTTTAAGTATATTTTTAGTGGCAGCCATTAGCCCTCCTGCTGCTAATGGGTTGTCAGCATTTCCATTAGAAGCCCACTTTCGAAGGAATCTGCAACTTGTCTACTATAGTTTGACTCAGGCTCATAACAGAATATTCTGCCTAAGGGGATGAAAGAATTTGAATCCTTAATGATAAACAATAGTATCCTACTTCATAAAAAGTGATAGTCATGCAAAACAACTGTAGGTCTCGATTTGCAAACTCTGATGTGTTTCTGGTGCATTTGGAAGGGCGGTTCCCTTGCAAAAAAACCTAAATTAAATCAGGTCAGGAGACAGTTTGTAATGAGCCTCCTGGGAAGAAAAGCACTTTAGAAATATAATAAATAATGAAGACTATGGCATGGCATTTTCAAAGAGAAAAGGTATTTAAATTCAATCTTTTACTGTTTTAAGAGGTTTCATTTATAAGTTTTCTCGCAAGAAAATAATCCTATTTATAGTTTTGTCCGTAGGAAAGTCATTTTCTGCTTCCCCTCCTACAAAGTTTTTCCTTTTAAGTTCTTAACATCTAGTGTGAGGCAGTCAGCGACTCAAATACCTTTATATGTTTCAATGTTCACATATATCTGGCATAGCTACCAAAAACAAACAAACAAACAAAAATGGAAAAATCTCCTGCTTACACTGGCTTGCATGTTTGATGAGCAAGACGGAACTCAAGGAAAGAATTTCAGTTGTGGTCAAATCAGTAAACAACAACTAACCCTTCCACATAATGTCTAACACCACTTTTAGTTTGTATTTTCTGAGGAGTACATCCCAGCTTTATTGTTGTTTCCATTTGTGTAGCTTATCTTTCTCAACCTTAGCTTTCAGCCAGGGTGTTCTTACATCTAAAGTGAGTTTCTCATAGTCAACTCTGTCTTCTGATTGGCCAATGTAACCTATTCGCATTTAAAGCAACAATCGGTAGGTGTTACTTATCGCCATTTTGATCATTGTTTTCTGGTTGTTTAATTCTTCATTTTCTTCCCACTTTCTTACTTTGTGATTTTATGATGATCTTTAATGACAATTTTAGATTCCTTTCTCTTTATATTTTTGTATCAATTATGTTTGTTTTTTGTGGTTACCATGAAGCTTACATAGCACAAGTCCTATCTTATTTTTTAAGTTGATTAAACTGAAGTTTGAAAATATTCTAAGTCTCTACAATTTTACTGTCTCTGTACATTTTACACGTTTGATGTCACATTTTACATCTTTTTATCTTGGATATTAACTATTGTACTTAAAATTACTTTGGCTACTTTTGTCTTTTAGCCTTCGTAATTAGTTTTATAAGTGATTAGTCCATCACTTTGCATTAAGTTATTCAAAATTTTGGTATATATTTAGAATTTTGAATCTTATTTATACTTTCATATGTTTTCCTGTTATTAGTACCCTTTTTGGCTTTTAGGAACACCTATAACACTTCTTATAAGACACTCGTGATGAACTTATAACTATCTTGCCTTCCATTTTGAATGACAAATTTGCAAGGTAGAATGTTATGTCTTGGAAAGTTTTCTTTCAGCACTTTGAATATATTGTGCTACTCCTAGTTTACAAAGTTTCTACTGAGAAATCTGCTGATGAGTCTTATCTGGGTTGCCTTTTATGTCTTTTCTCCCACTGCATTTAAGATTCTTCCATGTCTTTAACTTTTGACATTTAAATTACAATGTGTCTTTGGTGTGGGTCTCTTAGGGTTCATCGTTCAAGAAAATACTTTTATTGCAGTAACATTGATTCACATCATGTTTGTATTTCAGATGTACATACTTTGCCCTGCTCAGGTGTTGTTACCAGATCACACCCACCACCAAAACACCCACAGTCCATTGTGCTCCCTCTTTTTTTCCTCACCGCTTCCCCTCTCTCCTCTGATAGCCTCAGCTCTAGATCAGTTTTCTAGGGTTTCTCGATATTTCACATTTAAGTGACACCATCCAGTATTTTTTCCTTCTGACTTCCTGCACTTAGCATCATCCCCTCCAGCTCCATCCACAATGTCACAAATAGCAAGAGTGTTTTTTTTTCTGTCAACCGGGTAGTATTCCGTTGTGTATATACCACATCTTCCTGATCCACTCATCTATATTTAGGCACTTACTGCTTCTGTAGCACAGCTACTATAGAAAGCACTGTAATGAATATGGAAGTGCAGGTTCCCCTTCGAATCAATGCTTTTGTATCCTTTGGGTAGATACCGAGGAGTGGAATTGCTGTGTCGTACAGTTGATTCATTTTTAATATTTTGAGAAAACTTCCGTTTCTGCAGGGGCTGGACTAATCTGAGTCCCACCAAGAATGTACGAGTGTTGTTTTTTCCACATCCTTGCCAAAATTTGCTGTTTCTGGTCATTTCGTTGAGGGTCATTGTCACAGGTGTGAGTTGCTATGTAATTGTGGTTGTGATCGTGGCTTTGCATTTCCCTGATAGTAAGTGATGAATATTTTTTTCATGTGCCTGTTGACCATCTGTATGTCTTCGTAGAAGTGCCTATTTAGCTCTTCTGCCCATTTTTGGTTGGTTTTGTGGTTGAATTGTATGCGTTCTTTGTAGATTTTTTATATCAGTCCCTTGTCAGATGTATGGTATGCAAATACTTTCCCCCATTTAGTAGGGTGTCTTTTTGTTTTGGTGGCAATTTCTTTTGCTGAGCTTTCCATTTTTCACCACCAAGAATGATGTTAGCTGTGGGTTTGTTATTTATAGCATTATGTTAAGACGTGTTCCATTTATCCCCAGTTGATTGAGGGTTTTCATCATAAATGGATGTTGAATCTTATCAAATGTGTTCTTGGCATCTATTGATATGATCATATGCTTTTAATCTTTTAACTGATATGGTGAATTACAATGATTTTCAGATGTTGAACACCCCTGTATCCCTGGTATGAATCTACTAGGTCATTGTGTATAATCCTTTTAATGCATTGTTGGATTCAGTTTGCTAAGATTCTGTTGAGGATTTCTGCATCTGTGCTCATTAGGGAAATTGTTCTTCAGTTATCTTGTTTTGTGTTGTCTTTGGGTTTCGTATTAGGGTAATGTTGGCCTCATGGAATGTGTCTGGAACTGTCTAGTGTGGCTAAAATGGGTAGAGTAGATGTGAAAGGATTTTGGAAAATTATTTTAACCTGCTATCCAACTTCCAGATGCTAACCTCATCACCACCACTTTCCACCTCAGATGTGGAACATAAAGTTTTGGGTTTTAGATTGGAGGCCACAAGAGCAAACAGGAGATCACCTGGGGGAGGTTTCAAGATGCTGGGCCATGTGCAGCAAACACAAATATCCCCTGGGACCTGATGGGCAACAGAAATGTGGGGATCAGGAGAAAGGTGTCAGGCAGACAATGGGGCAAGCTAGAGTTCCTGCCTCCCCTAAGACAGATGTTAAAACATTGTCATGGGTCAAGCAAACTGAGTTTGCCTACTGAATTTGGTTCACCAAACACTAAGCTGTACACAAGCTCCACCTCTAGAGCCATAAACAACAAGAGGCCAAGGGTATCTATATATCAAACCGTATCAATAGGACACTGAGGTCCATATAGATATGAAGGGTTTAGGCCTCACCGCATCCTATGAAGGTGCTGGCAGGTTCTACAAACAAGTCCCTCATCACACATCCATTCATTCACACATCCACTCAATCCAGAAGCACTTATGGTGCACCCACCCACTAGAAGCTATATTCGGGCTGCACACCAATCCTATTGTAGCACGTTTTATACCTTAAATCCTATTTCATGCCTTCCCCAGTTTGGGTTATTTGTATCAGTACTGTATTTGCAGGTAAAGCAGATCCTCTATTTTAAGAAATGAGTTTCAGTCCCAAATCCACAAATAAAGAATTATTATAATAGCATATTCATGAAAAGCAAATTACTTATCCTGGCGTTTAACATCCTTGTAACTATTCCTGTACTTTTAATGTCAACAGAAAAAAAGTAATGTCTAAGTCTGGCTGATACAGTAAATTAATGTTAATAACAGTTTTGACACTAATAGCAAGTTTTAAAAAGGAAAAACCTCCCGTCTTTAAGCTGGGTTTCATTTCTTAAAAATCACCTCAGCTTGCTGTCACCAGACTTCCCTAGAACAATTTGAGCTACTATTTCACCTTCACTGGGAGCCTGAAACAAGTAGTGTCTGCGAAGCTTCTATGACATTATTGTCCTTCCCTGCCTCTGCTCACTCTAGATGGAAAAACACCCACCCCCTCGAGTTACAATACCAGGGCTTCTCAGCAAAGACATTTCTGAATCCCTGTAAGCAAATGAATACCTACGTAGATTCAGGTAACAGCAGCTAAAAACCACTAGCTGTTTCTTCAGAACCTGAAAATTGGTTATGAAAATATGAACTACTGAAGAACACACAAGATTAATGGGAAATATTAGACTCTTACAGAGACCAGTTATGTAGCGCATAAATAACATCAATAAATGTTCCATGAATTAAATTGATCTGAGCTAAAAATTACAACAAGCCAAGGGAAAACAAACAGGAAGCTAGTCCTTGATTCCTCCCTTCTCTCTGATTCTTTCTAGAAGCCATCAAGGGTTCAAGTAGCCCCTTGAGAGCCATTCTGACTCGGTCAAAAGCACAAAGTTGACTGACAACATCCACCTCTGTGATCACCTAGGGACCACTGGGCTTAGCAAAACATCATTTCCAACTTGTAAAACGTTGTTCTTTTTCTACTACTAATTGAGTGTTTCACTTCTAGATAATCCTATAATGAACCAGCTCAAATGAGCAGAGGCAGCAGTGACAACCCATCAATAAAATTAAGCCGAAGTGAATTTTGTTCGAGACTTCTCATGTCATAACAGAAAATCTAGGCTACTTAAAATCAGAAATCAAAAGGAATAATTTCTTTTTGTTTTAAAAGGAAAGTTAATTTTAAGTCTCTTTCATAGAATGTACATGAACTCTACTGAGGACACTGGTTACTTAGTCTGGAAGTGTACATACAATAGAAATACCAATGGAGTACAAAAGAGTTTCCAGAATTTTCGTTTTCCTTTCCATAGTTACCATTTTCTTGTCTGTAGAATTCAGGAAGGATCTATATCTATATCTACATCTATATTTTCTGTTTTAACATTCAGATCATAGCCTCCGTCCCCTAAGAGTTTTGTATCTCTACCCCAACACTTGTATGCCATGGAAAAATAAAGAAAAATCAGGACATGCTGGGAACAAAATGCAGAGTGAAAACCTACCTCTTCTCTCTCTTCCAACCAATGAAAGAGGAGGGGGTTCCTGAAAACAAAAGTTGACAAAGGGAGCTACATTTCTTTTGTGTCCTCAAATAGCATGCTGCCACTGACCCCCTTTTCCCTTACCTCCAAGCTTTGTGTCATCTCCAACTAAGAAACTAGAGTGAGAGTGAGCTGCAGTACCAACCTCTGTAGTGAGAGACTCCATTCAGCAATAAACAAAGGACTTCAAGTCTCTAGACAAGAAATGCAGAGAGGCCAAAGCTGGCTTCGGATACTAATGGGCACCACATTTAAGGGTAGAGCAGAAACTAAATAAGGAAATGCCTCAAAGCAGAAAGCACACACTAAAGAGATAAAGGGACTATCCCCATGAAATAAGCTCAAAACACCTGTCACTACAGGGCCATGTGAAATGACTACATACCCAAGCTCCATCTGGCCCAAATAGTTCTAGGAAATTGCCGATGAATTCCCTTGACTTTTCTTCCCACTTCTGAATTAGATCATGACTCTTTTCTTCCACTCTGTTAACAAATTCCTTAGATCTTTCTTCCACATTCTTGACCTTTTCCTTCATCTTATCTACTTGGTTTTGGAAGCGATACTTCTTCTCCTGGTCAAAAATGAAAAGGAGACAAATGAATTTATCCAAGAAGGCATGTTGAGAGATCAATCATTCGCATTAATCATTATTTGTAATTCAACTTGGGTGTGTTCCCAACCTGAAGAATCGGGGTGTTGATAACTTCCTAAGGGCAAGACGGACAGAAGGCACAGGTCTTAGAAGAAAAGTCATTTGTCACCAGTCTACTTGGCTATGCCAAGGGAACTAGAAATGGTTTCACTGTTCATTCCTTATTAAATGTCTGAGTTGACTTACACTGTTGGTGGGAATGTAAACTGGTCCAGCTGCTATGGAAAGAGTATAGAGGACCCTCAAACTAATGAAAATGGAACTACCATTTGACCCAGCAATCTTCTGGGAATCTACCCAAAGGAGACCTCAATACTTACACAGAGGGACACCTGTACTTGGATGTTTATTGAAGCACTATTTATAATTTCAAGGTCATGGAAACAACCCAAATGTCCCAAAACAGACGAATGGATGAAAAAGATGTGGTATATATACATAATGGAATATTACTTATCAATTAAAGATGACAAACATGATGCATTTGACACAACATGGATGTACCTAGAGGAAATCATATTAGCAGAAACAAGTCAGAAAGAAAAAGACAGAATCCAAATGGTTTCACTAATATAGGAAAAACAAACAAAAGGCCAGGAGGAAAAGTCAAAACAAGTCAACAACCAAACTTAAGTACACAACTGGGTTGGGGGGATGAGTGGGAGCGCTCCGGGAGTGGAAGTGGTGGGTGAACTCCAGGGAATATAAAGATGTGAAATATATATATATAAATTATTAAAAATAAATAAAATAAATGTCTGAGTTAAATTTACTTCGATCAGAACAAAAAAAATAAGATGATCCATATAAAAGAGCCCAGTAGGCACCTGAAAAAGTCTTAAAAGTGTTCACCGTGGTCCTTGAATTGCCCCCTTCCATAGTTCATGCTGCAGCAGAGATGAGGCGGTATCAGAGAATGAGCACTGAACTGGGAGCCCTGAGCTGGGAGGCTGTTAGCGCCTCCACTTCTATGTTACTTGGGGTCTCTGACCAGGTGCCCTTTTCGAGCTCAGCTGTCCTCATTTCTAAATGGGGGGACTTGGACTGGGTGACTAGCCCTCTTCGGATCCCTGCCACCTCTGGGGTTCTGTGACTTGCCTCCACATCCACTCATCCTCTCTGTGCTGCAGCCAGAAGGGCAATGAGCGCATCCGCACTGACTCCACGGTTCCTTGAGCAAAGTGGCTTATCTAAAGGCTGCTGAAAGAGTGAGCAATAACTTCTGGGAAAGACTCGACATGCTTGGAGGGTTGACTGAATTCAATTTAAAAGAACAGACAGTTTAATTTATTGAAATAACCAGAGCTTTATTCTCTAGAAGAGCCCAAATAATCACTTTGAATTCTTTTCAGCCACTTGATCTGTTGCCACTTGAACCAGATATTTTCCATTTTTGTTGCCCTGCTTATAGAGCCAGAGCCTGGACTCAGCTCAACCTGCCTTGTGAGGACAGCTGAAGACCACTGATTTACAATGAACGAAGAACCCCCTCCTGTTCTGAAGGTACCAATGGCTGATTAGATATACTGTTGGATAACTATGCTTGCGCATAATTATAAATATCTAGTTGTGTAGAATAATCACCGCTTGAAAATACAGCATCATTTGGAGGGTGGGGTGGAAGTTCCTTGTGTATGGAGCGTTCTTGTTTTAATCAACAATATCAGCTCCTCCAGCTCCAGGTAAATACAGTCTCCCAGACTCGCTCACATCACCTTAAGCAACTGGGTTGCCCTCTTTCTTTTACTGGCTTGTTTTGCTTGTTTTAAAGATTGTTTTAACAGTTGCTCTATTATTAAACTAACAGCAGCTCTGTGGGAACAATACGGTAGAAATACAAAAGGGAAGCCAAAGACTTGGCTTTATTTAAGCAGCTGTAATTTCTCTGGACAATAAAAAATGGCTATTAAGGTTTCTAATGAGCATCTGTAAGGCCTTAATAAGATGGAAGCTTAAAATGTTAAAACAAGAAAGCATTTTCTCAGGGTTTAGTTTTTCATTTCTTCTGCCCTCCTTTCTTCCCTTTGAGCAAAAGATAACTCTTGCTTTTCATGAGGGCAGATCTCCCAGAAACCCCTTCACCTAAACCCAAGAACTAGGTTCTTGGGAGATTGGGATGAGGCGAGGGATGTGAAGCAGCTCCTGAGTAAAATATGAATCTCACTACCTGTACGTCTTGGTCAATTAGGTCACCCTATAAAATGGAGTAATAAAACATCTTGGGGTTATGAAGATTGACTGAAACAATAAATGTAAAATAGCAAGGACACTGAGTGGCATAGACTAGGCACTCAAACAGTGGCAGCGGTGGTTGGATGGGATGCCCGTCGGGGTATGGGATGGCATGCTTACATTTATAAAGCTGACATTCAGTTCCTTGGCGGTATACCCTCTCTGGAGGTTACGTCGGGCATAAACGTCATAGTCACGGACAATTCTGGTAATGATGTCAGATGTTGAGATGCCTTCTGTTCTTTGAGTTGGAACGAACATTCCTGTTTACAGAAGAAAGGAGTTAAAGAAGCATTTTCTTGAGTGGCCCTCCTTTCCAGTTGCAGCTGCTGGCTGTGTCAGGAAAGCTTTCACATCTGGCCCCTGCTGACTCTTGCAAGTCAAGTTCTGGAGACTTCCTCCCTGACATCTGCTCATGCCAAACCCTTCCTTTCCGCCCTGCCTACTCCAACTACAGAGTTTCCCTGCATCCTGACAGGATCTGCTTTAAGATTAAGCACCTGGGAAATCTTTGCTGACGTCACCCAGCAGAGTCCACAACACTGAGGATATAAACGAGTCACCCATTAATGACAGGGTGTTAAATCTCTGTCTCCTTATAGAAAGGGAACTTTCTGAAAGCATCCCCAATACCCGCTCAGCTCTCCTCTCCTGTGTCTCGCACAGGCAAAGTGCTCGATACATGCAAATTAACTGAGGACGTGAATGGAGAATAACCACCAAGTCAATGAATGAGCTGGATCATGGCAACTCCCCTCCTTCCCCAGGACATCTGTGTCATGTTATCCTGAGGGGAGAAAAGAAAGTGTACTATTTTTGTAGTCTCTGATCTAAAGACAAGCCGGTGGGGTGCCAGATGATTTTATCTCCTTAAGAGCAATCTTCTCTGGATGGTAGTTTCACCAAAGACCCTTTCATCTAGAATCCGTGGGACTGAGTAAAAATAAACAAGCACAAAGGATGCCAAGTTCTAACAGAACTTCCTTTAAAGTCCTTAAATATATATCTGGGTGTACCAATACAGGACTACAAAGAGATCACAAACATTACCACAGACAAGAGACTGGTTTATGCACACGCTTGTATTGTAAACTGAAGTTGACAATTGATACTTCTAAAAATCCTGTTAATATTTGGACTACAGCATTATTTGTATTTTAGCGGTCTAGGATCTCCCCTTTCAGGTGTTTTCACTACTCTACACCCACCAGCAGAGCACCCACAGTTCATTCCTATAGTCCTTTGTGTTTCCTCCCCACTTTGTTCTTTCCTGTCCCGCCTCCCTACGCCCTCTGGTAGCTTTAGTTCTGTAGTCCGCTTTCTAGGATTTGTTGTAGTAGTTTGGCTTATCTGTCCCATCTTTGGTTTCTCTCATACGAGTGACACCATCTGGTCTTCGACTTTCTCCTTCTAACTTATTTTCACTTCACATCATCTCATCCAGCTTCATCCATGTTGCTGTACTTGGTGAGTTAACTTTTTTGATGTCTGAGTAGTAGTCCATTGCATGCACATACAATATCGTCCTGATCCACTCAGAATCTTTCTACCCAATATGACCATGGCTACTCAGACATTAAGCATGGGACAGCATGATGAACATCACCTGTGGACAAGGGCCCTGGATTCTTGGTTTGCAGACTTGGGGAATTCACTCAAACTTCAGAAAGCATGTTACTTAAATTTAAGTCTCCTCAGCTGAGAAATAAGGTGGCTGGATGAGATGGCCTGGGACGGATATATGCCATTTGCCTCTTTCTCACTCCCTATGCTCAATTTCCTTCCAATTACCAATCTGCTTCCTAAAGAACTACCCAGTTCATCTACTTTTCTCTATCCTCCATCTAAATCACAACACCTGCCAGGCACGGTGACTCGTGCCTGTAAGCTTCAGCCTATCAAGTGGCCGTCTCTAGGGATCTCAGTTCGAGTGCAGCCTGGGACCCATAGCGAGACCTAGTTCCAAAAAAATAGCTGGGCCTGGTGGCGCGCGCCTGTAATCCCAGCTACCTGGGAAGCTGAGGCTGGGGATGGCTTGAGTCTGTGGTACCCTGGGCAACGAGAGCCTGAGGTTCCACGGGCAAATATAGCAAGACCTCGTCTCAAAAATAAATAAATAAATAAATCATAACACCATCTTATTCAAAGATTACAGCAAGAGGCTCAAAACCAATCTCTTGTCATTTTTGTTTTGTTTGTGTCCCTCAGTTCACTCTCCACATAGCAAGATGCACAGAGCAGTCTTTCAAAGTTCAAGTCAAGCATGCTCAGTGTCGTCAGTGGCTGTTTACTGTCCTCTGGATTTAGCTTCTGCAGCAGCTCACATGACCTCTTCCCTGTACTGCCCTCCATTCTCATCTCAGCCTGTCTCCATGCTTTACTGCCTAAGTCAAGATCTCCCACCCTGCACAACCGCAGGGGGCTCTGTTCCCACTGTGTTACCAAGCTGACCATGCTTTAACCCAGCCATTCAGCTGTTTCAGTGTCTTAAAAAGGGCCATCCCCTGTCCTCACTCTGCCACAAAAATACGTTCTCTACCTGGCTAACTCTCAGTCATCCGTTGGAGTTCACCAACAGTGATACTTCCTCAAGTCAATCTTCCAACCCCATTCGCAATTCCCTCCAACAATTCGTTGTTCTCTTCCTTTTCATATTCCCAGGTTTTTATAAAGCCACTTGTTTTTATAAAGCCCTCCCTCTTCTGACGGTCAAGATCTGCTTCCTCTATTTTTAGTACCACGTGATGAGCAGGCACTGAAATATTTGTTGAATGAATAGTGGATGAATATTCATCCCCGAGTACCCTTCCAAACCCAGTTCTCTCTGATTCTCGCTACACTGGTGAAGTTTTCAGTCTGGGGCCCCTCCTTGAGTGTCCCTTTGGAGCTTTCTTGTGCTATCACCTGCACGTGCACAGTGTTAGCAGAGGAGGTACTGCCGTTAGACACAAAGCACCTAGCTTCTACTATTCTGTGGCTCAGAGGACTGAGGTGGGGTTACCAGTGGGCAAAAGCTTTTTGTTTAATAGTCTAAGAAGGTGGAAACAAACACAGAAGACAAATGGAAGGCAGGGGTTCAGACACCTGAAGGCATGGATATAAATAGCACCCATAGGCCAAGCTGTGCTGGGCTCTGGTGGCCAGGGAACCCTGAGTGTCCCAGGTCTGGGTGCCTGAGACAACATGGCCACCTTAATGGGGGCTGTAGGGGGCTTCTGGAGAAGTTGCCCATCTTTCAGCAGGCAGATGTTTTACCCACACCCTTGCCTGCTGAAATGTTTAGAAGATTCTCTAGCTACTAATAGATTTTAGCAAGTCATTTAGAAATGGATGACATGAGATCATCCTTTCGCCGAAGTCACAGTGTGAGGTCTCTCTGCCTGAACAACTGAACTGGGGTCTGAGGGAGATTTGCTCTGGCTGCCTGGGAGGTGGGTCTCTGAAAGAAGCCAACCCCTCTACTGACATAATGAGGCACCCGGCTTCCTCCAAATCCTAATTATTGCTCTACTAAAAATACTCCTTAATGAGCATGATCAGAGAACCTTTTTTCTCATCCTTTTCAGAATTGTGGCGTTTGGTTATGGAGCTATTTTAAGAAGTAGCAAAGCACATGTTAATGAAGGAAACTTTCAACAGTAGTGGGCAATATTAGAATGATGATGAGTAATGTGAACAGACTATTTCATTTAAGCTTTGTCTTTTCATCCAGCTTTTCTGGAGAATTCTGACATATAGTTCTGATGAACAGAATGCTGTATAGCTTAATTCACACCCTTGCTAACTGGTTTTATTTGAAGTGATTTTATTTTTACTTCAAAATAAACCTCAATGAGAGTCTCAGCACCAAATAGGGGTGCTCAGACTATTTCTGAACACGTTTCTCACACAAGCATGCTCTGACCTTCTCTACCTGGGCTGCAAACAAATCTCTACAGTGGCTCTCCCTGTGTGAGGGATCAGAACAGACCCATGGACCACATGAGAAGGTCTTTGTGCATGTGAAAAGACACATACAATCTCATGTCTACATTCCCAGAGCAAATGGAATTCCCCCTGGCTATTCAGTTTGGAGATGGAAATTGTGGTGAATTAAAGACGGGCACAATTCCCATCCCTTGGAATCTGGACTGGCCTCAGTGACTTGCTACTAACAAATAGAATGTGGTGTGACGCTGGCTGATTTCCAAGATGCAGTCAGAAGCCTTGTGGCTTTTCCCAAGGATGTCTGGCCTCTGGATGCCTCTTTGAATGCACACTCTTGGACTCCACTCACCATACCATGAGAAGTCCACGCTACGTAGAGAGGCCATGTATCGACTCCAGTGTTGAACCCAAGTGTGCCCTCTGCTGCCAGATGCAGAAGCGTACCAGGTGGGATCACCTGCCCAGATGGGCCTTCGGATGACTGCAGCCCCATTAACAACTAACTACAACCGTTCTGAGAGACCCCAAGCAAGAATCTCTCAAAGCCAGTCAACCCCTTCCTGAAACCCTGCCCCCACAAAACTGAGTAAAATGAAGTGGCTTTTTAAAGTCACTGTGGGAACAATCTGCAATGCACTAAGAGGATGCTGGGGTGCTTCAAGTCAGAAAAATGTTGGACCTGTGCCTACACCCAAACAACTGAAGCTTGAGGATTTTACTCAAGTCAGGAAAGCAGCTTTTTCTTAGCTCATTAGAAGTCACTCATCCAGAAATAAAACCACCACCAAAAGCCTGTTCCTACTCCTCAAGGCAGCTGAAGAACTGTCCTCCCCATCCCAGGAAATGCTGATTCAATTAACCCTGGGGGTAGCCCTGGGGGTGACTCTGAGTGAACCAGAATCCTTCCCCTAAATAGGTCTCTGGGTTTGCAGCCTCTAACAACCTGGAACCTTATTAGACACAGGGATCATAGGTCCCACCAGGCCTACTGCATCCAAGTCTGCATTCTGAAAAGATCCTGCAGACATCTGTTGGGCACAGTTACATCTGATAAACACTGGTCTGTACCAGGTCTGTTGGGTGGGTGATTTTAGGCAAGGGGTAGTTGGCTCAGATCTGAAAAGACTTAAAAAGGTAGTTAATCACCCCCATGCCATGCAATCAACCTCCAGGTAACTGATACAACAGGCAATTTCTCCCTTCCCCTTACCTCCCTCCCTGCCCCTGCCCCCACACCCTGCTGTGTTTGTCAGCAGCTTTCCAAGTATGAAGTGTATGAGGTAGCCTTTCTCCAGACTCCTTACAAAAGAGATTGGGATTTGGGAATGTCAGGCCTCCAATTCCAATTTTCCCAAAAGAGGGAACACTTTCTGTGAGGGTAGTAGTTTAAAAAGAGAATAGACCTAAAATGGAGTCACTTATGCCAGGCCCTGCATCACCAAAATGGAATTTAATAGCTAGCCTAATTTCAGTTTCAATTTCTCCCATGAATGGGATCTTAAACCAGTCATTCTGGAATTACCTAGTCAGTAGTAGTGAGGTCTTTTGTTTTCCAGATCCTTGCTATACCCCCAAAGGAAGGTGACCTTGCCAGAAACAACCCATTCTATTCTAGAAACTTCTTTTGTTTGTTCCTTTCTGCCTATAAAAGTCCTCCACTTTGTGCAGCTCTTTGAACTCCTTTCTACCTGCTAGAATGGATGTTGCCTGATTCATGAATCGCTGAACTAAGATCTTGAATATGTATTCAGTTAAATTTTGGTTTTATCCACAGTACAGTCCTGACCAGCAGCTCCGACGGGGGTGACGGGGAGCTTCTGCAGCTGGCCCCAAAAAAGTGGGAACCAACAAAACACCACTGGGACAACTAAGTACATTATTTGTAAAAGGATAATTTTCTGAAATATGATCGAGTGTCATTTCATTTCTGGGCCATGAGGTGCTGTTTGCACTGACACGAAGACCTCACCACCTCAAAGGAAGGTGGATGTAGCTGAAAATACAGGGAACTGTGTTTAGCTCTTGCCATCTAAAATAGATTCTTTTGAAGACTCATTTCAAAGAGAATAGTTATGGAAAATAAGGTTTTCGCTTCAAAGAGCTGCTCTGAGGAGCACGAAGAGCTTTTGAAATCCTAGAAGTGTTCTTTGACTTATTAAGAGTCAGAGCCCGAGTGGACTCAGTACGGGAGGTTTCACTGAAAGCCCTAAAGGGGGACAGATGTGCAGTTAAGAAAAGGGGCAGGTGCCTGCCCTCCAGGAAGAAGAAAAGCCCCTCTGGGATGGAGGGAAAGAGTCCAGGGAGGGATCAGGAGGTGAGCAGCAGAAGCAAGAGACCAGGAGCAGGTTCTGGCCTCTGACCCTATTCAGGTTCAAAGCCCAGGGCAGGACAGAGACATCCTTAGAAAGCCCAGAAAAGAGGGTGCTGGCACCGTTTACCCCCAGGAACCTTGGCAGGAGATGGTCTCATAGAGGTCCTGGTGCCAGCACGGGCAAGCCTATGGCAAGCCTTCATGGCAGGCCAGTCATGCAGCCTGATGTGGCTCCCTCTTACTGCCATATTTCCCATTTTCAAAGTTCTCAGAAAGCCTCTCAAGGAAGACTGGCAGCAGCATGGTGTCACCACAGCACTGCTGGGTGGCACCCCTGAGTGCAGAGGGGGAATCCTGTAGCAGGGGTGACAGCAGGCCAGGCCAGAGTAGGGAGGTGGCAGAGGGTCAGAGGGTTGTGGTCACAGGTGATGGCAGAACAGGTCTTGATATCATACAACAAAAAGGTCATCAAGAACCAGATTCCAGGCCCATGCCAAGCCAACATGTAATCCCCAGAAATTTAGATCATCCCAGGAGAAAATAGCCAAGAGTCTGAAGGTCCATAGGCACCAAAAAAGCCCTATATTGACAGCTGACTAGTGACAGGAGATGGTGGGAGTAACATAAATGGGATTCCTGTAACCCCAAGAAATGGGGGAAGATGATTCTAATGGCAGAGGTCAGAGTGCAGGTGGCTGAGGAATGACAGGGAGACTGAGCAAGGATGTGACTGGAGGAGGAGGCGATAGGAGGGAGGTCCGAAGGATCTGAGCTTGGTTTTTACGTTTATACATTTGCACATGTTCGTAAGCTAAGAAGCTACTGGAGGGTGAGAAACTTGGATAGCAAAGAAAAAGAAAATACAGTCCCTAGAAGGTAGGTTCAAATAGAGACTAGTGTGGGAACCCCTGTTCCTCGGTACATAAGAGAGGAGGTAAGGATGCAAAGAACTATGGGTAAATCAGGACAAGAAGGGGAGAGGAGGAAGTGAAAGGAGTACTGAGCATCCCAGTGGGACTAGAAACCACAGATCAGGTGCGGTCATGCCCCAACAGTTAGCTCCCTGGAGTCATCATTAGCACAGGGGTGGGAACGAGAATATGATAAAGGATTTAACTCCAGGGAGCCTGCAATGGAAACAAACTCCTCTTTCTATGGCCCTATAGGCTCCCTGAGGCTGACCAGCATCTCTGACCCTAACGGGAATGCCCAGTGACCAGAGAGACAACTTTCAAAGCTCGGTACCACCTCTGCCTTCCGCAACATTACTTAAGAGTTTCAGGAAGAAAATGTTTTACCCAATTCCACAAATATTCATCCCCCCACCTTTTTATTGCCTCTGTATGTAGTATCTGTGGATATTACTATCACATCACAGGATGGTGACAGGACTGACTTTGGAGCGAGAGTCCAGACTGTTTATAAGCCAGTTGTCTTCTGAAAGGAACTTTGCTGGGAGTTTCAACTAATTTAATTGTGAATGAGGAAGATGACTATCCTTTAACCAATAGGGTCCTGTGATTAGAGTCTGATGCACCCTAAAATCAAGCCAGAAGTCAGAAGTTGAGTGCTGTGGTGCTCTGGTTTTCTCCCAGATAAATCCCAGGACTGAGCCTTAGTCTGCGTCAATGAAAGCTTGTGAAAGGCTCCTTGGGAGATACCTGAAGCTCACGCCCTTGGATGTACAGGCTGCAGGCCTAGGGCAGATTTCTCTCATTAAACCTGATTATTGAACCACAGGGGACAGGTGAGCACAGCCCACTCCCTCACCTGCTTCCTTTATATGCTTGTACACGTCGTCAGAGCCGGCTGAAGAATAGGGGATGTCATCGTGAGCCACGAAGTCAATCTGGTGGGGAGAGAGAGGAGTCAAGTCACCCTGGGATGGATGTGTCTGCAATTTGGAAATGCCCTTTAAAAATAGAGCAGCTACAATAAAGCAGTTGAAATGTATTATTTATTGTAATGTCAAGTATGTGAATCCTTGACTGAAAAGGATTACTGACTCGCTCCATTTCCAGGACATGATGGGATGTGGACTGTTTTTTCTCCTTCGCTGGTCCCTCTAACCTCTGAGGACAGGTTACTTGCCCTTTTCTTCTGCCTTTAAACTTTCTCCTTCAGAGAATGCATTCATTCTTCAGATCATAGTCACCCCTGCTATGAGGAACCCTAATCTCCATTTCCATTTCCTGTCCTCACGCCGAAGTCATATTTGACATCGTGGAATTCATGTCTCCTTTCTCATTGACTATTCAGAAACACCTAGCGAGGCAGGTAGGACCTATCTTATTCAGTTGGGAAACAAGGCTGCTGTAACTGGGGAATATGTGCCCCTTTCAATGGTCTCTCCAATCCCCCAGCTTCCCTAGATCCCTAAGACCTTGGAATCAGTCTTTTTCTTCATCCTTCACTCTCTATGGCACATGGTTACAAGTCCCATTGACTGGGGCGGGGTAGGGGGTGTACATGTGCACGCACACACATCACTTTCTCCATGGCTGCTACACCAAACACAGGTCCCTGTCATCTAAATGATTGACGCTGACTTGTACCTGACTGTCCTTCACAGTAGCGTGTCTGCTCCAAGCCATCCCTCCGTCACATGGGGGTGGGATGTCACTCCTCCCACAGAGGTTTCTTCTTCATCTTCACTAGTTCCTTGCTTCCTACTATATCAAATCAAACTCTGTATGGCTTTCACAGTTCTCTATCATGAAGTTTCACTCCACCCTGAGAGGCAGAATAGCAGCTGGCCTGGGTGTGAGTCCCACCAACCCCCTCGCTAGCTTCCGAACCCATAAACAAACTGTGGTCGGGGTTACGTCAGGATTTCACAATGTCAGTACTGGTGATATTTTTGAACTGCACAGTTCTTTGGGGGCTGCCCCATGCACTGGAGGGGGCATAGTAGCTCCCTTAAGCTTTACCCACTAGATGCCAGTAGCACACCTCTAGCTGTGACAGCCAAAAATGTTTCCAGAATCTGCCAAATATCCCTTGGGGACAAATTTGAGAACCAATGGATTCAGTGATATAATTATGTAAAAGTGCTTAAAAATAATAACAGTAAGTTTCTCATAGATGTTCATTATCATTATTATTCATTCTATTCTTAGTACTCAAACTTAATCCCTCCTCCTCCCCAATAATAACAACAACAACTTCTTGGGTAGCCATGCCATTGAATCTGATTTCAATAAGAGCAAAGCACTTAGCACAGTGCTGGGCACATGGTAAATACCCACTAAGTGGCAGCATCATTATCATCATTAGTACCCCCATAATGCCTGGCACGAGTTGAATATACAATAGATGCTTAGTAAAAATGTGTTAGTGATTGCTGGAAGTAAATCATATTGTAGTTTTTCCTCTTTTTATTCTCACTGGGAAATTGTCTCCTCTGCTATTACCCATGCACATTTATCAGTGTTCTCTATTCTCTTCTGCATCGTGATTTTAAAAATAGAAAAGAAAACTCTTAGAACAGCTTAATCTTATTTTTTTGTACTGCTTATAAAAGGAAAGAATAGCTCTAATGTGGGGCTGGTAGGGAGATACAAAGCACATAATTTGATGCAGATCAAAAGAATTTCTCGTGTTTTTAACTAATAAAAATCTTATATCAGTAGGAGTCTCATGGTCACAAAATCAAAGTTCTCCCTTGAAAGGCTGATCCTGTCCTTCTGGATACGATGTGGGTTCATCTCCATGAAAACTCAGGTCTGCAACTCTATGAGCACCAATGACAATGACAGTCTTGATGATGACAATGACAGTACTATGCCAGCATTCCCAAGGGGGTCACTTAGATGAGCTCATTAGATCCATGAGAAAGGGCCCCAGTCATCCCATTTTACAGGAGAGGTCAAGGTTCCACGGTTAAGAAGGAATAAAGGATGCACTTGGACCAGCTGTGCTCGCTTCAGAGACCACAGCGACTTGGTGATCCGTCCCCAGGCTTGGGCAGCAGAGGGCTTGGAACCAGACTTCCTAATGTGCCTCTTAGAAACAGTGAAAAATAAGTACCTTGTGTTTTTCCAGAAATTCTGGTGTCAGTGTCCATGGAGCATCTCTGATGACTTCATCAACATAACGACAGTGTCTGAGAGCTTCATATCTCTCTGCTTCATTCATCACGGTGAAACCTTTGAATTTGTGGGTGAGGTCATCACTGCAAACTGAAACATGCAAAGGCATTAAATGCTGTCAGGTGGTTCAGTCCTTGTTATACCACCCAGCAGAGACCCGGCTTCTTGGGCAAGACAAAAGATGCTCAGTCTCACTAGGTGCTTGGTGTAATTGAACTCGTTCCCCCCCCCCAACAAGGGATCGGGGAAGCAAGGCATGCTGAATCCCACCTGCAATTCCAAATTTCATTTTAGTACTAATTACAATTGTATTCTCCATGGCAGCTTTTATTAAAAGTATTCTCCACGCCACCTAACGTGATTCACATCTTCTGATTTTCCTAGTCCACTCTTTAGTGAAAATTACTATTCAGAAATAAAATGAACAAATGAACAGAGAAGGGAGTGAGAGGAGGGGAGGGAACCAAAGGGCCTAAATTATACAAAGTTTAAAGAATCAGTTCCAACCCCTAGATGATTTACTAGATGATTGTAGTTGATTGTAGTTGATTGTAGTTAGCAACCCAAGTGAGATTCGTGTGCGTGCTTTCGTATTCATTTTCACATTCCCTCCCTCTCTGCCCTTGTGCCCCGATTAGAGGTCAGTCAGGACACATCAGGCCATACAATCAGAGGAGAGAGTCCCCCCCCAAAAAAAGGTCTGATGGAGCAGAGTTCAGCCTTCCCGTATCGCCATACTTTCTAGATCTTGGGTCCTGACCCCTCCTCAAGTGGAGAAACCAATATCCTCCACTATTAACCTTACAAAGAACTACTTAAAGTGCTTCGAAACAGTGGAACAATAAATATGATCTTATCCAGAATATATTTTCTGTTGACTAAGGCAGTTTCCTCAACTTTCCTACATGTCAGGAAGAAATATTGAGAACAAAGCCCCTGTTTATCAATATCATGAGGAGTATCTTACTGTTTTGGGTAACATTACCCCATTTCTTTATTTCCCCTGATTCTTAAGATGGGATTTTTCTCTGATATGCACACACATAAATTCACAAAATTTAAGTGCACAAGTATGTTTTTAATTCAAAAAATACCATAATTTTCCTGGAACCAAATCATGACCCACTGAAAGTAAGTATAGCCCATGACTATACCCAGCTGCCTTGCAGAAGCTCCGATTATAGCTCTTCACCCGTCCATGGTCAAGCATCAGTGGAAGTGCTGGCTCTAGCCTCATGGCACACCCGGAAGCCACAGCCCAGCCTAACCCATTCACCATTTTGCCCATGCACTATTGCAGGAACCTTTTAGTTCCCATTCCAGCCTTGTGACTGGCAGAATAAAACATGAAAGGCTGTACATTTTCATGCTTCCATGTGTGCATATGCTTCACTCACCTTCCACCAAAACTCCCACGGCTGTAACCTATCCCCTTTTGTCGCCCACCTCCACTGCCATTTATACAAATATGTAAATCAAAGCAATTAAAGAACAGAATAAAACCTGTTAGATTGTGTTACTCTGGCTCAAAACCATCTCCCTCAGAGTGAAAATGAAGTCCTCCAATCTACAGGTAGGAGGCTACAAGATCCAGCCTCCACCCACTCCTTACCTCTCTGATGGTCCAGACTATTGTGTCCCAGGCCCTGGCCTCCTTGCTACTGAAGTCACCCTTAATGTGCATCCTCAGGTCAGGGCTTTGTACTTCCTGTTTCCCAAATATAGAAGAGTTGTGCTACCAGTACTCATAGAGCTCACTCCCTCTTTCTTCCCTCAAGTCTTCCTCAATCATCTATTATCTGGCCCCCAACTCCTTCCCCTCTTGACTTCTAGCCACTGCACTGGTGGTGATTATATCATTGCATAATTCAATTAGACAATTGTTGGTGTTGTACTACAAAAGTATAAGCTTGAGGACAGGGACTTCTGTCCATTTCATTTTTCAAGGTACTTATGGTTGAGTTCACCATAAGTACCTGGCTTATGGTGAACTCAACTCTTGGTTGAATGGCTTAACACTGATACATATAGATGATTAATAAATGTTTACTATGATTTAAAATAATAAATGTAGGTTTATCTACAGGCACATTTTAACAACACACATGCAAATAGATTAGCATGTCTCTAGATCCCATGTATATGTCTGTCTCATAATTACTGAGGTCCTGTATTGACCTATATAAAATATGATGCAATATAGAAAATATTGTAGGGTTGTGACCAAAGCATCACCAACCACATGGCTGGCTTGGAAACTTTTTTGAGGATACGTCTCACCTTTTTTGCCCATGGAACCGCAGGCTCGAGCAGTCCCCAGCCTCAGCTTCCCAGGTAGCTAGGATTGCAGGCACACGTCACCATGCCCAGCTATTTTTGGGACTAGATCTCACTGTGTTGCCCTGGGAAGGACTAGAACCGTGATCCCCAGACCCCACCACGACTCCACAATCTGTTGCTTACAAGCACGTGCCACTGTGCCTGGTTGGCTTGGAAATTTTAATGAGTATCAGAGTCACCTAAGGTGCTTATCTGATACAAAAATGCCCACTCCCCTAGATTTTGATCTGGTAGGGATTATCAGAATATGTCCCCTCTCTCCAAATTCATATGTTGAAATCCTAACCCCTAAAGGTGATATTTGGAGGTCTAAGCCTTTGGGAGGTGCTTAGGCCATAACATTGAGTCCTCATGAGTGGGATTATATCTCTAAAAAAAAATCCAGTGAGCTCCCTAACATCCTTCTACCATGTAAGGAAACAGAAGGTGACAGCTATGAACCAAGAGAGCTCTCACCAGAAGGAAACCATGCTAGTCCCTTGATCTTCCTGGCCTTTACAATGGTGAGAAATAAAGGTCGGTTATTTTTAAGCTATCCAGTCTGTTATCTTCTTATAGCAGCCCAAACAGACTCTGACAGTTAAGACAGTGGATCTGGAGTGGGGCCCAGGCAGCTCTATTTTTGACAAGCTTCAAGAATGACTCGATCTGTACAACATTATGAACATCTTGAGAGTAAAGAGGCTGGTTTTGAATTACCCATCATGCCTGGCTTGGGGGCGGATGTAGGTAGTAGAGCCTTATGACTATGTGATTTATAGTTTCACTGATTACATTGGCTTTTCATGCCACAAATAGAAATTATTCATGGGCCAAGTTACACAATTTTAAAAAATTGATCTGAGACATTTAAAATGTTTTCATATGACTATTATTAAAATATCACCAAGAATCATACTGAACAAAAATGGATTTCAGATTTGTCTATCTTCTATTTTAAACAACACAAAACTAGTCTGGTCTCTAACCTTCCTCCTATTGAACCCACATTTGAGCAAGTCGGTATAACTTCTAGATGACAGAGATAATTCCTGAGAGAGCACAAAGAAAACAAACATCCTGTTTATGCCAATACAGGGTCCTATTTTCATATCCCAGGAGTGACCTCAAGCAACAGCTGAACGTGCTAACCAGTTACTGTGTAAACACTCATCACACCCACAATAGCACTGTTATTGTTGGGTCTTGGCAAAAGCATTTGACAACTAGATGGAAAAGTCTGAGCAACGGTGTTCCATGGATGAATTCACTGTACTCACTGGGAGCTGATGCTGAAGCTAACCTATTCTGGGGCTCACTGTGCTCGAGAGGAGATGTTACCAGCTGGAGAGCAAAGACCCCACAGGGGTTGACCTTTGGAGCCCAACAGACTTGGGTTCAAATCCCAGTCCTGACATTTATTTCTGGAAAGTTACTCCAACTCTTTAAGTCTCGGTAATTGGTCTTTAAAACCTGGTAAAGTTATGAGAATGACCTGATCATTTTCATGAGTAGAGAGAAATGGATGTTTGATAACATTCACCATTTATGAATAATAGTAGTAGTCTAGGCTGTGACATTTAAGTTGCTGGTAGACAGACTTCCTGGCTCTTTTCCCCAAAGCTAGAGCTCCTTGTGGGCAGTTCTGTAAGGAAGAAGTGGAACTTGGGCTCAGATCACAGATGCATCACCTTCCATGGATGCAGGGATCTGCTCCCCTCTAGTAACTATGTGGGTAAAAGACTGGAGGCCCCTCTCTCTTCTCTGTAAACATTTAAGCACCTTGTTTGAGTCTACAGAGGTGAAGAGAACCCAGTAAGAACTCAGATTGAATTTCCTACTAGTCAAGCAAAATGGAGTCTTAGGGGAATATTTGATTTCAAGCCTAAGTTATGGAGTCTTATTTATACCTACTCTTGTAGGAGTAGCATCCTGTTTAGTGTTTTTTTCCCCCCTCCAGTGAGGAACAGGTATGTACTTGGTGACCGGTATCCATTTAAAAAATGTAGTTAGAGGCGGGGCATGGTGGCTCGTGCCTGTAAGCTTCAGCCTATGAAGGGGCCGGGGCTAGGGATCATGGTCCGAGTCCCGCCTGGGGCCCTTAGCGAGACCTAGTTCCAAAAAGATAGTTGGGTGTGGTGGTGTGCGCTTGTAATCCCAGCTACCTGGGAAGCTGAGGCCGGGGATTGCTTGAGTCTGTGGTACCCCGGGCAACGAGAGAGCCTGTGGTTCCACGGGCAAAAATAGCGAGATCTAGTCTCAAAAAAAAAAATTTAAAATGTAGTTAGTGGGGAAAAATAACCTCTGATAATCAATTCTAGATTTTAACTTTTTTTTTTTCAGATTAAAAAAAATTTATATATATATATATTATATCATTGTCTACCCCGAGGTTCTCACATCACCTTATCACTTATGAACCATCTTAATCTCTTGTGCCCCTCCCTCCCCCAGCTAGACCCCCCCTTGCTCTATGCCTCAGTTCTGTTAACAGTTTTAAATTTTTCTTGTTCATTTCTTTGTTTGGTTTCCCTAGATCCCCTTATAAGTGAGACCACCCAGTATTTCTCTTTTTCTTTCTGGCTATTTCTGCTAACATGCTTCCTTTTAGCTCCATCCATGTTGCTGTGAGATTCTAACTTAGTTTTACATATCTATTTCTTTTATTATTTTTTTAGAGAGTAGGTCTCACTATGTTGCCCAGGGTAGTCTCTAACCCACGGACTCAAGTGATCCCTAGCCTCAGCCTCCCAGGACTGGGATTACAGGTGTGCACCACCATGCCCGGCTTTCTAACTTATTTTTAAATGATATGAACTTTTCTATTAAGTTGAATAAGAGGATTTTACAACTGGATGGTGTCACTTCACTAAAATAATGTCCGCAGGGTACACTGGCATAAGACATTTTCCAATGACCTTAAAATTAGAAATGCAGGTATTTCACCATAGCATAAAACCATGGCCGTATGTGGTGTCTGTTGCAGCCTAAAGTTGAGCAGTAGACTGTCCTGCAATCACTGTTTCTAACCTTGGAATCAAATAGTTTCGTCCAGTTACAAGTGCGTCAACCAAGCATCTGGTGTCACTTGCGCCGACCAGGCAGGTTTCTTAAGCAAAGGGCTTGCTCCACCCAGAGGCATTCCTACAACAACCTACCTGCACATGTAAGGGGTCTTCAATTAGTGTTTTGTACGTTAGGTGTTTAATTTGCTCATAAATAATATTATACAGCATATCAAAAGGCAGCCTTTTAACCAGAGTTAACTCTTCATAAAGGGCTCCTTAACTCTCCTTACCTGGGGCTGTCTGCCATTTAAGGTGGTTGTGATACTCGTGACATACCTTAAGACAAAGGTTTTCAAACTAGGACACACATATCTCCAGGATACACAAAGCCTTTGAAACAGTTATCCAGGTATCCAGTAAAGGTACCCTTTACTATAATTAACGGGACCAAGAAAACTTCTTGGTGTGAATCCACCCCGCTCTATTTAACAAAAGAGAGGCACCTCTAGACCTTACTGTGTTGCGTTACCAGGGAAGGAAGTTATGTCTTGAAACCAAAGCAAATGGAAACTTCATTTAATGACAACTTAGAGCACCATGAACCTATAACTCCTGTCTTTCCCCATCTTACACACAGTTCTATTACAGGTGAAGTCAAGTGTTAGAAACTACATGTGGTATAGTAGGGAATAATGCAATTTTTACCCCAAAATTTTGCCTGTTTCTTCTCCCAGCTATTGTCAAAGGACACAGGATCTTAAAGTATAAGGACCAATTCAAAGTAAAAGAAGCACTGGAAAGAAATATTGAACGCTAAAAAAAAGGCTTTTACACAGAGATAAGGGTAAGCATTTTCCTAGCTATTCTCAATAGTCATATTGAATCCTAAAAATGCCTTTTCTCTTGAAGTTAAGAGTGTTTTTTCCAGCTATTTGCTTCAATAAGACAGTGCTGTATGTATCCTGTTCTACTACTTTTAGAAATGTAAATGGAATTTTTCTGAAGTTAAATATTTCACAATCCATTGGAATAAATGCTTGGATAAAATTTTTACATGTTATTTTCATACCTTAAAAAGAAAAAAAATTATTATCAGCTCACATTATAAAATATTTATTCCATTGACAGATAATCCTTACTCCACTTAATCTTCTAAAATGTTTCTATTCCCAAAAGCCAAACACCAGTCTCATATAGATGCACCAATACTAAGAGAATAACATGCCTTTTAAAAATCATACTCCTTCCCTTATAAATATCAAATAATTTGTCTATAAAACACATTGAATTACTATAAATTAAGCACAATGGTTTATGATGTAGCTTGTAACTTGTTAGATTGACATCATTTTAACCTTGACTGATTCAATTTTATGTAATACATTCTATAAATTCTTTCTCAGTGGTTTTTATAGTTTCTTGAAATATTTTAATACGATTGAATCAAGAAATATTTTCTCTTGATTCTAAGTTTGATATAGGTTTGACAATGAAGACTGACTTCTTCTTTGCCAACTAGCTGTTTTCTGTAAATTTAATAAGATAAAATTGAATCTCTAGGATTTTTAAAAAAGTTTTAAGCAAATGATAAAACCATTTTATCAAAAATTATTGGATTGGCAACTTTATAATGAAATTACCAATATTTTCATTTCTCCAGTCCTTCCTGAGTGTATTTGGTTGAAAAGTTGTTTTCAAGTAAGAATAAGGATTATAATTAAGTCATTTGCGAAATCTTGGTAAAGCCTTTTTATTAAACTTCTCAGAAAGAAGATAACAAATTACTTTAATAGCTTAAAAAAATCTTGCAGGTCATCTCTAATCCATTGCAGCAAATCTGAAATAAGTTGTCATTTAACAAACCATTAAGATTATTTTGATGACAACAAATTCTTTTTCTGGTATTTGACAAGTTACTCAGGATTTCAATGAGTGGCATTACTATAACAAACTGTTTTCATTCTATCTACATTTTTGTGTGAACAAAATATTTCAGCAATAACATCTCTAACAAGGAAAAAAGGAATAAAATCAATTTTAAACCTTGTCTCATTCTAGCAATAATATACTCATCTACAAATAATCCCACTCATCTCATTTAAATGTCAGAGAACACCAAGCAAGATGAATGCCAAGGAAAAAAACTGCAAATGAAAGCCAGAGGAAAAAAAATAAACTATTTCTAGAGAGGCAAGGATAAAAATTACACTGAACTTCTCCATAGGAACACCGCAAGCAAGAGGAGAATGGAGTGAGATATATATATATATACACACACACACACACACACACACACACACACACACACACACACACAGTATTGACAGAAAAAAAAAACACCCACCAACTAGAATTCTGTATCTTGTAAATTATTCTTTCAAAGGTAAAGAAAAATAAAGACCACCTCAGAACAACAAAAATTGAGGGAATTTGTTCTGAGAAGATCTGTGTTGAAAGAAATAGGGTTTTGTTTGTTTGTTTTATATAAGCTCTTCAGATATAAATAAAAGTTCTTCAAAGAGAAGGAAAATTATATAGGTCAGAAATAAAGAAGGGATGAACATTAGAAAGTAAAGACAAAACAATAACCTATCCTTGGGCCCCCAAAAAAGGCAGGGGTAGCCATTCTTTTTTTAAAATTTTTTTTGAGACTAGGTCTTGCTATTTTTGCCCATGGAACCGCAGGCTCTTGTTCCCCGGGGTACCATGGACTCAAGCAATCCCCAGCCTCAGCTTCCCAGGTAGCTGAAATTACAGGCGCGTGCCACCACACCCAGCTATTTTTTGGAACTGGTCTTGCTACGGGCCCCAGGCAGGACTCAAACCGCAATCCCTAGCCCCGGCCGCTTCATAGGATGAAGCTTACAAGCACGAGCCACCGTGCCCGGCCATGGGGTAGCCGTTCTTATAGCAGACAAAGGATAAAGAAGGTCACTACCTCATGGTTCAAGGGTAAACCCAACAAAAAGACATAACAATTATCAACATATACTCACCAAATGAGGGTGCACCAAGATTCATAAGATAGCTACTAAGAGAACTGAAAACAAATATTGATGAAAATACATATATAGTAGGAGATTTTAACACCCCACTCTCAACAAAGGACAGATAAAAAAAAAAAAAGCTACACAAGGACACAAAAGTCTTAAAAGAAGACCTAGACAAAATGGACCTATTAGATATTTACAGGACACTACACCCACAAGGGAAAGACTACACCTTCTTCTCAAATGCACATGGATCATTCTCTAAAATTGACCACATACTAGGCCACAAGGCAAACTTGAATAAATACACAAAGATTAAAATAATACCAACATTCTTCTCAGATCATAAAGGCATCAAACTAGAAATCAACAATGAAAAGAAAGCAAGAAGAGCATTCAACACTTGGAGAATGAACATGTTACTAAATGAAGAATGGGTAATTGAAGAAATTAAAGAAGAAATTAAAACCTACTTCGAAACAAACAACAAAGAAGAAACAGCATTCAAAAATGTCCGGGATGCAGCAAAAGCATACCTAAGAGGAAGGTTCATAGCAATACAGGCCCATATCAAAAAGCAAGAAAATAACCAAAGAAATAACCTTATCCCAAATTGAAAAGTTAGAAAAAGAGCAACAAAAAAATCCAAGACCCAGAAGAAGACAAGAAACAATAAAAATAAAAGAAGAAATAAATAACCTAAAAACCAAAAAGACTATCCAGAAGATCAATAAAACCAAAAGCTGGTTCTTTGAAAAAATAAACAAAATTGATAAACCCCTTGCAAAGCTCACAAAGGAAAGAAGAGAGAAAATTCAAATAAACAGGATCACAAATGAGAGAGGAGAAATTGCAAGAGATACAAAAGAAATCCAAAGGATAATAAAGATGACTATGAACAACTATATGGAAATAAATACAACAACCTGGATGAGATGGACAGATTCTTAGAAAGACACAACTACCCAAAATTGAGCAAAGAAGATATAGAGAACTTAAACAATCCAATTACAAGCAGTGAAATAGAAGCAGTCATCAAAACTCTACCTAAAAACAAAAGTCCAGGACCAGATGGCTTTAGTAATGAATTCTACCAGACCTTTTTTAAAAAAATTGAGAAAGAAGGAAAACTGCCAAACATATTCTACGAAGCAAACATCACACTCATACCAAAATCAAATAAGAACAGCACCAAGAAAGAAAACTATAGACCAATTTCCCTAATGAACACAGATGCAAAAATTTTAAAGAAAATCTTGGCGAATAGAATCCAACGATGCATAAAAAGCATTATTCACCATGACCAAGTGGGATTTATCCCAAGGGCACAAGGATGGTTCAACATCCAGAAATGAATTAACATAATACACCACATCAACAAAGAGAAAAACAAAAACCACATGATCATATCAATAGATGCAGAGAAGGCATTCAACAAAGTCCAGCATCCATTCATGATAAAAAGTCCTTGAAAAAATGGGGATTAAGGGATCATACTTCAACTTAATAAAAGCAATCTATGACAAGCCTATGGCAAACATCATCCTAAATGGAGAAAAACTAAAATCATTCCAATTAAGATCTGGAACAAGGCAAAGATGCCCACTCTCCCCACTACTTTGTAACATTGTTTTCGAAGTCTTAGCTAGGGTAACAAGGCAAGAGAAAGAAATACAAGGGATACAAATAGGAAAAAAGAAACTAAAGCTATCATTATATGCAGATGACATGATTTTCTATATAGAGAACCCAAAAAAAATCCACGCAAAAACTACTTGAAATAATAAACCAGCTTAGTAAGGTAGCCGGATATAAAATTAACACACAGAAGTCAGTAGGTTTCCCATACGCAAAAAACCAAGAAGAGGAAGAAGAAATTAAAAAAGCCATCCCATTTACCATTGCACCAAAAACAATTAAATACCTGGGAATAAACCTAACAAAGCACGTGAAAGATCTATACAAAGAAAACTTTAAAAAGCTGCTAAAAGAGATAGAAGAAGACATAAGGAAATGGAAAGACATTCCCTGCTCATGGATTGGAAGAATTAACATCATCAAAATGGCTAGCCTGCCAAAAGCTATCTACAGATTCAATGCAATTCCTATAAAAATTCCAATGACATTCTTTAAAGAGATAGAAAAACAATTACAGAAGTTCATATGGAATAATAAAAGACCTCAAATATCAAAAAGCCTCCTGGCCAAAAAAAGAGAGAATGGAGGGCCAACTATCCCAGACCTCAAGTTATATTATAAAGCCATAATAATTAAAACAGCATGGTACTGGTACAACAGACAATCAGACCAATGATACAGAACTGAGTGCTCGGAAATAAAACCACACATGTATAGTCAACTAATCTTTGACAAAGGAGGGAAAAACTTACATTGGAACAAAGATAGCCTCTTCAATAAATTGTGCTGGGAAAATTGGACTAAGACCTGCAAAAAAATGGACCAAGACAACATCCTCACACCTTGTATAAAAACCAACTCAAAATGGATAAAAGATTTAAATGTCAAACCTGAAATCATAACATACATAGAAAATAACTTGGGAAAAACCCTCCAAGAAGTATAATTCAGAAACCACTTTCTGGAAAAATCTAGTGATGGCAAAAAATTGAAGGAAAACAAACTACATCACACTAAAAAGCTTCTGTACAGCAAAAGAGATGACAGAAAAAACTAAAAGAAGCCCACTGAATGGGAAAAAAATTTTGCCCTCCACAAGAGTGATAAGGGTTTAATAACAAAGATCCACAAGGAACTCACACAATTAAACAAAATCAAAACAAGAAGCCCAATCATAAAATGGGGTGAAGAACTAAAAAGATACTTCTCCAAAGAGGAAATACAAATGCCCAACAGGCACATGGAAAATTGCTCAATGTCACTAGCAATAAGGGAAATGCAAATCAAAACCACAAGAATGGCCCATATCCATAAAATAGGCAACAACAAGTGCTGGCAAGGATGTGGAGAGAAAGGAACACTTTTACACTGCTGGTGGGAATGTAAACTGGTCCAGCCACTATGGAAAGCAGTATGGAGGACCCTCAAGTTAATTAAAATGGAACTACCATTTGACCCAGCAATTGCTCTCTTGGGAATTTACCCAAAGGAGACTTCAATGTGGGTACAAAGGGACACCTGTGCTCGGATGTTTATTGCAGCACTATTTATAACTGCAAGGACATGGAAGCAAACAAAACGTCCAAAAACAGATGACTGGATGAAAAAGATGTGGTATATATATACAATGGAATATTACTCATCAATTAAAAATGACAAATTGGATGATTTTATGATAACATGGATGGACTTAGAAGAATTAATATTAGCTGAAACAAGTCAAAAAGAAAAAAACAGAAACCAAATGGTTTCACTACTATATGGGACATGGGAAAGATAAACAAAAATCCATGAAGAAAAATCAAAACAAGCCAACAACCAAATTGAAGTACACAACCTGAGGGGTAGGGAGTGGGAAAGGGTGGGAACGATAGGGGGGGTGAACCCCAGAGATCACAGAGATGTGAAATTTATATATAAATAAATAAATTTTTAAAACCCTATCCTTCATCTAACAGAAAGCAACTTAGTCAAAAAAACAGCAGCAATGTATTCAATGATGTATGCTTATTTATGTGAAATGAATGGCAGGAATGATATAAGGGATGGGAGGGAGGAATTGGAATATTTTGTTATTACAAAGTATCTGCAGCATAGTATAGTGCCATTTGAAAGTGGACCGGGATTTAGAATGTATATTAAAAATTCTAGGACATCCACTACAAAAGCAAAACAGAAGTATACTTGATATGCTAAGAAAGAAGAGAAAATTGAATTACATAAAATGCATCATTAAAACTACAAAAAGCAGGCAAAGTATAAAAGACGAAAGTAGGACGAAGAACAAAGGCAACAAATAGAAAGCAGGAAAAATATGGTAGCTATTAAACCAACTAAATAATCATACTGAATGTCATTGTTCTAAATTCACCCATTCAATGACAGGAGTGGTCAAAGTGAAGCAAAAACTTGTGTCAACAAAAAAATAAAAGACACATCAATTAAAAATAAAAGGATGATAAAAATAAAAATAAAAGGATGAGAAAGATATACCATACTAATCCTAATCAAAAGAAAGAGGGAAGAGCTACATTGATTTCAGAGCAGACTTCAGTGCAGAGTTATCAAGGATAAAGAGGAACCATATATAATGATAAAGGTGTCAAGATTCGGAGATAATATCCGAATCCTTAACATATGTGTGTCTAAAAAAAGAGACTCAAATGCATGAAGCAAAACTGACAGAACTACAAGGAAACAGAGAGAGAGAGAGAGAGAGAGAGAGAGAGAGAGAGAAAGAGAGAGAGAGAGATCCACTATTATAACTGGGGCTGAATAGCCCTCTATCAGAAATGGGCTCCTAGTCAAACACAATGGTTTTCAACAAGGGTTCACCATCCACTAGAAAGCATCTTTGGAAATCTGGGGGGCATCTTAATTTTCCACAATGACTGGAGGCAGCTATTGGCAGTTAGTGGGCAGAGTGCCAGTGAGATTAACCATCTTGCAATGTGTGGGCCAAGGGAATTTTCCCAAATTCTGCACGATTTTTGAATGTGCCTACAAAATTATTTTATTTGCATCTGGTACCAAGTTGGTTTTACATTGATTCACTAAGTATTTCTGGAAAAGCTATGATAGATACTATATTTCAGAGGAAGGCAATGACTATATACTCTAATGACTAGACTTTTTCTTCTTGATTTTTACCAAAAAGTGTTCATCATAGCAGTGCCACTCATGGGCTGGAGCCCCAACACCCCACCTCAGCAGAGATCAACCTCTGCACAAAAGGTTGGGGGTCTGTTTAACAGGTAGGCAGTCAACTATAATGAAATCAGTGGAAACATGAAAATAGGGTCACACTGTATTCTGTTAATAAGGTGGTTAAAAATTTCCTAGCATAACCATGTAACTATTTGGGCTAGGAAAGTAAGAATAAGAAATCAGTGGAGAAAATAACATTGACATTGTTTATGTTGCTTGTGATAGTTCACTTACTCTTTCACTGTCTTAGATACCTACACACCACTTCCTGATAGTTTCAGGGAGAACTGCTTTATTTCCCACCCATTTGCTAGTCCCTATCACCTACCAAAAAGATAGGGTCTCAACTGTAATGGCTTCCATAGAGAGTCCCCATAATTGTCATAGAGGCGGTATCTGCCTTTCTTTATAAATCTGCTGAGGAAGCCGGGCATGGTGGCATGCACCTGTAATCCCAGCTACCTGGGAGGCTGAGGTTAGGGGTCACTTGAGTTCACGGGTTTAGGACTACCCCGGGCAACATAGCGAGACCTAGTCTCTGGAAAAAAAAAATAAGATAAATCTGCTGAGGAAACATCATTCATTGGATGGCAAGAGGCCCCTTATGCAGCAGCCCCTTTCCCCAAACCCTTATCTCAGAACCAAGGGCAGGAAATCTAGCTCTTCCTAATGGAACAGTACCTGTTCCAACATTTCAGGCATATGGAATGTCTGTGTGACCCCTTTCTCCATGGCTGCTAAAAAGCTCAGGATTTCTTGTTGGAGTTTTTCTCCTTTGCTTCTGCTTTAATTTTTGACTCTGAACTGTATTAAATCTTTATGTATTAAATCTTTATGTTATTATGGAAAGCCTCTAGAATATACACTAGTCAGTAACATGACATCGTTGTGGCCAACTGGTCTCGGCTGGTGCCAAAATCATCAAGTTGACAGATAAAAAGAATGCTGTACAGGGAAGGCTCTGTGTTCAGTGTACCCTTATCTCATTCTGGTCTTGGCACAAGTGACAACACATCTGATGTGGCTCCCCTGACCTGCCTAGCCCAAATACCCCAATTCCCTTACCAGTCACTCTTTCCCTTACCCTGCCTTCTATCTCCTCAGGGCACCACTACTACATATTGACTTGTTAGCTGGGCAGTGTCTGCCCCCTCCTCAGACTCCAAGTTCTCTGACAACATGTCTGTTTTGTCCATGGCTGCATCCTCAGTGCACAGAAGAATGCCTGGCACATAGCAGGTGCCCAATAAATAGTAAGTGAAGGGATCATTCAGTGAATCCGTGAAACCATTGCTTAGCTAATGACTAGAGGGTTGTAGGTATTCGTTTACTATTTTCTCCAAATTATAATAAAACTTCACATTTGCTATTATCTCATTGATGTGATACCTCAGCATGATGGCCAATGTCCCTTTAATTGTGACCAAGTGTGGATTACCCAAATAACCCAAGTCCAATCACTGAGAGGTCTCCCCAGCGTCCCAGAGCTTAGTGCCAGACTGAGGCAGCAGTGCTTGGTCAAGAAATGTTTTCCACTCAAGATAAAGGGGAATGAATGAATGTCCTGGGTTAGCACTCCATGACTTGTCCAGTAACTACAGCCATTCATCAGTCCTTCCCTCTGGAAAGAATTCCATTTGAGCAAGAAGGGTTTGTCTCAAATATCCAAAAAGTAGTTGTTTTTTTTTTTTTTGAGACTAGGTCTTGCTATTTTTGCCCGTGGAACTGCAGGCTCTCGTTGCCCGGGGTACCACAGACTCAAGCAATCCCCAGCCTCAGCTTCCCAGGCAGCTGGGATTACAGGCGCGCGCCACCATGCCCAGCTATTTTTTTTTTTTGGAACTAGGTCTCGCTACGGGCCCCAGGTGGGACTCGAACCGTGATCCCTAGCCCCGGCCGCTTCATAAGCTGAAGCTTACAAGCACGAGCCACCGTGCCCAGCCTATCAAAAAGTAGCTTTAAACTTGCAGACAATAACGCATTCCAGAACAACAAGGGTACACCCTGTCATACACCAGTACTTTTTCCTCTCCCAGTAGAGGCCTCAGAGTGGATGGTGTCTGATTCATAAAATGCCACAAAAATGGTGAAGGCATATGCTGCATCCAGGGCTCCAGAGGTGAGACACATATCTCCCTAGTCAGGTTCAACCCCTTTGACCCAAATCAATCTCTGAAAGCCTTCTGGGAAGAGAATTTCATTCCACATCTAATCCCCCTTCTTGCTCCTTCTTGACTTATCAGCTAAGTCAGGTGTTCCTTCATTGTGAACTCAGGTTATCTGAGTATATGAGTCTCCATTTCTTTAATGCACTGTGCATAAATTCACTACCCTAGGGCTGTCAGAAGCCACTACTGATAGCACAATATTATTCCAGATGTTGGGAAGGTCTCACAAAGGGAATAGACAAAGATCTTGTTTACCCTTAATTGTCTGGAAACTTTTAACTCTCCAAGCTGTGGAATCAGAATAATATTGTTTTTTTCCCTAAGTCTCCAGAAAATGTTGGGAACATAGATTGGATCATGCCTCAAACACAAGAAGAAAGGCTTTCATGGACTCCAAGAAGAACCTACCTTTGATGAGAGAGTAGTGGTAGTATTAGTGGTATTAATAATGATATCACTTAGTAATAGTACTAGTCTGCTCTCGGGATCAGTGGTAAGCAACCTCATGATGTCATTTCCCCTTTATTTTTTATGCATCATTTTAAATTTCAGGCAGTGAACCAGTATGGGATGAACTAGGAGTAGGAACAATGTGAGATTTTAATGATGGAAGCCTGAAAGGGGTCTTGTCAGAATATACATTAAAAGGGAGTTTTCTAGACAAAGAGAAAATGCACTTCTTACCTCCTACCAACAAGTAGCTGTTGGGAAACAGTGTTTTTGCTTGCATAAGAGCCCTGGCATGACCTGAGTGGAAGAGGTCAAATATCCCATCAGCATATACTCTGACTGGCCTGTCAACTGTGGAAGAAAGAAAACAGTATCATCAGAACTGCAGAATCAGGCCTCCCAGTCACCTGATACTCCCAGCAGCATGGCATAGAGAGAACGTTTACCTGGAGAAAACAACATGGACATACCTTTAGTTTCATATTCGCACATGGAAATAACTTTACAAACTGGTTCTTCTGAGGACATCAAAGGAAAGAAAAAGCGTAGCAAAATCAAGCCCAGCCCAGAACACATGTTTTTAGCCAACAGGAAAGACAGCGAGCACCGAGTCTTCTGCACCCACAGTGGCGTCTCAGGTGTCTGAAGCAGCAGACATACCAGGCACAACTGAGCGGGCTGGAAAGGGCAGAAGACTTCGGCCTGGAGCCTGGCATTCCTGACTGAAGACCTCAAGTCCTGCCCAACAAAGCAGCGTTGAGCTGGAGTCTCACACAGCTTGGAGACAGCGGGCTCATTTTTTCCTAGTACCCAGTCACGTTGGCACCCCCACATCAGTCACAGGTGGAGTATTCACACTGTACCAATTGGCAAATGCTACCAAATCAGAGCTTAGTTCCCTTTGGAGGGTCAGGTGTTAAACATTTACCAACATAAGCCCACACAAAGGTCAGCCCCTAACCTCTGGTCTCCTGAAACAGAGAAGGAACGCATGTGCCAAATGGAGGGGCTCAGCATTAAAAGTTGCATGTGGAGGTGGTGCTCAGGTTTGGAGGGAAGCAACGAACACTACAGCTCTTCCTAGGGAGAAAGATTGCAGTGTGGCAGCCACAATACTCCCCCGGTGGTGCCCAGTGCTCCATGAAGTAATGTTCCATGAGGATGGAGTATACATATCGCCAGAGCCCCCCAAGAGCCAGGAGACTAGACTAGAAGCAGCAAGATGACACTGGGGGGGGAGTAGGGAGTCAGTTGCCAACTATTACACTTTTCTGGACTCTCAACATAGGGAAACAATTGGAAAATATGGTGAACTACCTGCTAAATATAGCAAACCAAACACATGCATTCTTCTCTGCTCCATCCCAAATACTGCAAGAATTAAAGAGCAGGAATTAAAAAGGAATAATCCCGCGAGAGCAGAGAAACAAAGGTAATTATGGTAGATGAGAGAGTCTCACATCATTGTGGGAAGTCGGCTGTCAAGTGCCAACTGCCTACAGGGAGTGAGAATCAGGGACAGGAGGGTAAGGAAAGGGACTGATGTTTGGGTTGTTTTTTTTAATAAGCCTGAGCATGTGACTAACTTTTTGAACTACATGCATGTATTATATTGATGTTATAAAAATAAACTTAAAAGAATCAATGCAAATTTTTGTTAAGTGATCATTAAGACAAATTTAAAATCTGGTTAGTTTTTGATGTGGTACAAGCTCATCAATTTGGGACATAAAGAAAGAGGAATGTTAGATTAATAGATTCAGATGGTACAATATTTCTAATAAATTAAATTTCTCTAATAAAAAATTTGAGAGACTTTATGTCAGATAGGGAATGGCAATTATTCCCAATTATACATCATTCTGAACAAACAGAATTGCCTTCCCAGGATTACTCTGTATTCTAAATAAGGCACAGTAAATAGAAAATGCTTTGAAATAACAAACTGTCTAATGAGGGATCCTTGGTTTCAATACTCTTATTCAATTTGAATTCAATTGAGGAAAATTTGTTTTAAGATATCAACCCCAGGGGGAAGCAGATGGCAGTTTAGCAGAACTTTTTGTTATTGATTCAGAGGTGATGGAGATAAATGAATTCAGGAAGCAAGGACGAAAGAAAAGTAAAGAAAGATGACATAATTACTGAGAAAAAGGCCATTTAGTAAATCTTTGAAGAGTATTTGTGGAGTTGATTTTGAAATGAGCTCACTTTTAAAAATTGTACTATGTCAGCAATTTCCAGACTAGTAAACAACAACAACAACAAAAAGCGCCCAATCACTTCAATGAATAAACTTCAAGAGAAAAAAAGGAGAGATGAATGAATGGAATGGGGACCTGCAAATTAAAAGATTTTTTTTAAAGGGCTTGTCGACATATTGTAATAAAGGGAAATTATTTGGATTTGGGTTCAAACTATAAATAAATGATGATAGGAGATAGTTGGAAATTTGAACACTGGCTATTTGATGGTATTTTAAAGATTAATTTTTTATGTGAGAGAATGGAATAATGGTTATGTTTTTAAAAATAAAGTTCTGATTTTTTTGGACATATATACAGGGATATTTATGAAGCAAAAAGGCAGGAAGTCTGGGATCTTGTTTCAAATAATTCAAGAGAGGAGAATAGGCAGGTCAAGACAGGCTGTGGGTTGGCAGCTGATCAAGTATGAGTGACAGATGCATACATGAATGTTCATTAGGTTGTTCTACTTCAGTGTATGTTTAAAATTCTCTACAAAAACTCTTTAATAGCGTGATTTTTTTCAAAGTTAGCCTATCTGTTTCTTTGTTTTCATCTGTTGATACTGTTTTTCACCTGCTGGATATTCTCATAAATGTTTGAAGCCTCTCCAGTGCATCTATACTGGGAACCACTGGCCTGGGAAACTGGGGGTTTGGCGGTGACCAGAGGTTGAGGGTGCAGCCATTCCACAGCCATGAGGTAGGAACCTGAAGGAAGGTCCCAGTGATCTCTGCCATCTGGTGCTTGCACCTTTGTGTCATCCCCTCCCTTTGAGGCATAAGTAGAAATTGAAACTTGCTTCTAGTCAGTGGAATATGGCAAAGGCTGACATGATTATGTTCCATTATCCCGGACTCTTCCTTGGTGACTTGGAAGGAGCAAGCTGCTATGATGTGAGAACGTCACATGGCAAGTGTCCTCTAGGAATGGAAGAAGCTAGACCTTTAGTCTTACTGGTGCAAGAAAATGAAATCAACCAACAACCAAGTAAGCTCAGAAACACACGCTACCAGCAGTCAAAGCCTCTAGATGAGAATTGAGGCCTGGTGACACCTAGAATACGGATATGTGAGACCCTCTGTAGAGGATGCAGCCAAGTTAGGCTCAGGCTCTTGGACATGGAACTATTAACACATGTGCATTGTTTTGAGCTACTAGGTCTGTGGGGATAGATTATGCAGCATAGAAAACTCATGGAAGACATTACAGCCTTTCTACCCACACATTATAGTAAATCAAAAAAGTATTTCAAGTACTCATCCTGAATGGTCAGAATAAAGTGCAGCAGATAAATGTGAGGTCCTGCTAAATGCATGTCTATATACGACACAGTTATTACCATGTTTCAAATAATGTCAACATAACAAATGACACCAACCACCAAAACGATGCTGAATATTTGCTTACGGATCATGAGTGCAAATAATGACCATGGTAGAGTATGACAGGGAGAATCTGATTTTAGTTCCCTTGTTCTTATATTCCAAATTTCTAAAAAGTCATCAACACTGACAACTAAATGGGGAGTCCTGTAAGATGGCAGCAGAGTGACAACACTGGAATCCCTTCCACCACACAGCACAGCAAAACTGAAGCAAAACAAAGCCAAAACCCCTGAGGGAAAAACTATCAGCCTACACAACAGGAGCCCCAGCTGAAGTGAAAGGAGCAGAAAAAACTCAAAATGAACTCTGCTTAAAGTAATAAGATGGTAATAAACAAAAGGGAGGAGTGGCTGCAGTTCAGAGCCCCCCCATACTATTTGCTTGGGCACACACCAACAAGGGGGCTCATAAGACCCAGTACTACAATGGATAAGGGGATGCCCAAGCAGGCACCCAGTGCATTGTGGGAGAATTACAGAGGTGGGGTCTCAAAAGGACTACTGGCCTGAATCTGAAGCTCATAACATAGAACAGCTGTGGTCTGAGCCATCAGATCACCTGCACTTCCTCACAGACGAGACATCTGTGGTTCACTGAACCACCTACTGCCCAGGATGGTACATCCAAAATAGCTGCCACCACCATCTCAGGCTGAGATACCTGAAACACTTGCATCCCATAGAAACAAAGGCTTTACAATGGGAATTTCAAATTCCTAAGTCTACTGCACGTGTTCCTTTGATGCCTGTTGCCCATCTCCTAAACCCCTCACTGGCACCAATCCCCCAACTACAACAACTACAAAAACAACAGTTGAAAATATATCCCTACTAAAACACATACAAAATCGAACATAAGCCATCATATTCTAACTTCAGAAGAATCCTCCAACAAAATAACGTAGAAATAACACAAAGTAACAGCGGTGGAACCCAAATGAAACATACAAGGATGGAGGGATTGTGAGCTGGTGGAAGCATTATGAAAAGCAATCTGGATTTACCTTTAAAAAATAAAAATAGAAATACCATACAACCCTGCAACACCTTTCTTCGCCATATGTCCTCAGAATATGGAACCATCAACAAAAACCCCATGTGGTCGATAACATTCCAGCAGCATTATTTATAATAGTTAGGACATGGAAGCACCCTATGCCTCCTTCAGTGGATCTGAAGTGGATTTGATTCAATGAATCAAAAAGATTCACTACATACATACCACAGAATATTACACAATCACAAGACAGGATGAAATGCAGCCATGTTTAATAGAATGGAGGGAATTTGAAAAAAAAATTATATGCAGCACAATTCAGAACGATAAAAACACAGACTTCCAAGTAACAGAAAATTTGACAACATAAAACACTTTCAGAAACTACCGAATGTCAATAAATGTCCTGACTGCTCTGAGGGAGGGGACAGAAAAAGGGCCGAGGGGACACAAGGGATGATGATCGAGGGAAATAAAGTCTCCTAAAATTAGACAAATTCACATTTCTCAAGACAAAGTTTTACCCACCCTACTCCCTAGTTTTTTCAGAATATCATTTAGGACATAGAGAGAAATATGACTTAGTGTAAAAATACATATGTTGTATATGCATATTATACACACACACATAGATGGGTGTTTTTATACAGAGAAAAATTGTTTAGAAAATAGCAAATTATTATAAGCCTAAAACTGGAGAAAAAAGGGGGGGCTATGTTATGCTACATTAGGATAAAGAAAGTAAGCATCAAATTATATGCCATTCTACCAGGAATTTGGGGAGAAAGCTTATATGTATATATTATACATGCCAATGTAGGGAGGAACATGGAGCACTGAGGGGGCTCTGCTTATGGCATATTTCACACCATATACAAAAATTAATTTGAAATGGATCACAGACCTAAATATATGAGTTAAAGCTATGAAACTTCTAGCAGAAAGCCAGAGAAAATGTTAGTGACTTTGGAAAAATTTATTAAATAGGGCCCACAAAAAACACTATAAAACCTCAAAGAGTAATGAATTGTAATTTATGTAAAACTTCTGCTCTTCAAAAAACATTTTTATTTAAGTAAAAAGATAAGTCATAGAGGGGGCTATTTGCAAAATATAGGTTTAAGATAGGCTTGTATCTAGAATATATGAAAAACTCAAAATTATATATTTTGACAAATATTCCATTAAAAAAACAACAAAAAACAAACAAAAAACAACTCAACCAAAAAAAAAATCTGGATAGCTAATGAGCACATGAAGAAATCTTCAAGATCTTTGAGAAGCATGGAAAGATATGATCATCAGTCACCAGGGAAATGCATATTCAAGTCACGATGCTACACCCTGCTTCATACCCACCAGAATGCCTAAAAATTAAAAATATATAGATTGACCATATCAAGTGTTGGTAAGGAGAGAGAACACCTATAACTCTTATTTTGTTAGTGGGAATGAAAATTGGCACAATTACTTTGGAAAGCAGTTTGGCAGATGGTTAAAAAGTTAAACATATACTTATCCGACAGGTGGCAATCACCAACTGCAAAATATTCAAATTTTTGTAGGGCATTTTATGGCTTTTCTTGGTATTGCTTCAGATTCAGGCAACAACAAAAGGGTGATTATTCATTTTTGATTATGGCTCTTAACCTACATTTAAACAATGCCTTAAAAGCACATACAATTTACAAACACATATATTTCAGGTAATCTTTGCATCAACTCTGTGAGAGAGGCACAGTGGACTTATTATCCTCAACTCACAGGGAGGCAAGTGAATACTGAGCAAAGGTAAACAGCGTACAACCAAGCTATGAGGAAGTTTGAATGCAAACCAAATTTCATTGCTTTCTAACTCAGGATGTCTTCTAGAAAACCACATGCCAGTATGTATTCTTTTTACAAAAAGAGACACCATTACTAAACTCTCAGTAATCATGATAACCAGTATTGTCTTTGTGTACAATTAATGGGCACAAAAATGAACCTTTTAGAATCCAATAACTGTGGAGTGATGATGAAAGAAATCTAACAGTAACATCTTTTACAAGGTTTAGTTTTATATAGACTATCTTTTCCTTCTGCTTGTAGCCAGTGATGCTATTTTCAGTAAATGATGGTGATTGATGTTTGTTTTCTAAATGCATTAAAGTTAAGCTTAAAAAGAATACTTTTTTGAAAAGTTAATTCAACTATACAGGTGGCATACATGTAAGGTAAAATGCACTAAGGTAGGTCTTAAAAAATGAATTTGGGAAATTCTACAGACTGTGGGAAGAGTAATAGAAACTCCTGCCTTGAGAAAGAAAATAACAAATCATAAGTTTCCCTTTCAGGAAAAAAGGGGCAGCTTTAATAAAGAGGACCCTATGAAACAGCCAGTGGAACTTTTCTTTTATCTCAAGACAGGAGTCTGAGTAATGTTGTCATAGCCTCTACAAATGTACACCCCCGCCCTGTTTGGGCAGAACTAAGATAGTGCAAGACACTGTAGGCAATTGTATGAAGTCCTAAGGTAGGACTGGTGAAGGAAACAACAAAGCGCATTATAAACCCCCCAAATGCAGGTCTGTTTTGTTTTGCTAGTGGAATGCTCAAGACAGTCACAAATACTACTCCTGAAAAATTACCAGCACTTCAAAAAAAAGATGCTTGTTTTCTTATAAGCAGTGGTCAAATAGCAAGATTTTTTAAAAAATGCTAACAGCATACTACCCCCACAATTGTATCTGGATGAGCTCCCTTTCACTCCCTCCAGCCATCACCAAGGGTTACTCTGAAACAGGGGTTCTTGCAATGTAGTCCCGAGACAAGCAGCATTAGCATCAGCATCACCTGGAAACCTGTGAGAGAGGTAAATTCTCTGGCTCCACCCTAGAGGTACACTGAATGGAAACCTTGGAAGGGTGGTCCAGCACTCTGTTGTACGGAGACCTCCAGAGGATTTCAGCGCTCACATTGGAGGTGGCTGATTTAGTGAAACAGTGGTTATCAGATCTGAGACTATCACATGCCTGACTGACTTCTTGTCACATTTCAACACTGATATTAGAAGTTCTAGATAAAGGGATTTCTAACAGATGTTCCCTGGACAAATGCCCATCAACATCACAAATTCTCTTGGATAACTTCCAAGAGTTCTCACATGAGATAAGTGGAAATTTTTTTAAATGGTCAGAAGATCTGAATAGACATTTTTCTAAAGAAGACATACAGATGGCCCACATGAAAACATTCTAGTAACACTAATCGGGACATCAAAACCATACTGAACTATCGCCTCACACCTGTTAGAATGGCTATTGTCAAAAACACAAGAACTAACAAGTGTTGGTGTGGATCTGGAGGAGAAGGGAACCCCATGCACTGATGGTGGGAGTGTGAAGGGGTACAAACACTATGGAAAATACTATAGAGGTTGCTGAAAAAAATTAATCAAAATACCATATGACCCAGCAATTCCACCTTCTGGCAATTTAACCAATGAAAATGAAAACCCTAACTCTAAAATACATGTGCAGTCCCAAGTTCATTGTAGCATTATTTACAACCAAGACAAGAATGCAATGTAAGTGTCTTGCTGGTGAATAGATGAAGAAAGAAAATGGGGTATCTATAAGCAATGACGTATTATTTGGTCATTTTAAAAAGGAAATCTTGTTATTTGTGACAATATGGATGGATCTTGGGGACAATTTGCTAAGTGAAATAAATCAGAGAAAGACAAACACTGTGTGCTCTCACATGTGGGGGGAAAAAAACCCATACAAAATAAAAACACAAGCTCATAGTACCATACAGAGAGATTGGTGGTTCAGTATCGGAACTGGGAGTTAGGAGAAATGGGTGAAGGGGGGGGGTGGTCAAAAGGCATAAAGTTCCAGTTATATAGTAAGTCCTGGGGATGTTGAGAATGGTGACTACTGTTAATAATGCCATTTTGTATATTAGAAAGTTGCCAAGAGAATACACTTTAAACGCTCTTATCAAGAGAGAGAATTATCTCCCTTTGTATGATGATGAATGTTGACTAGACATATTGTGATCATTTTGCATTATATACATATGGCTCGAATCAATGTGGGGTAGACCTGAAACTGGTCTGTTATGTGTCAATTATATCTCAATTTAAAAAAGGGAAAGGAGGGGAGACTTTCTCTTCCATGACTAGGAGTCATCACAGAGGTACAAAATGGACCACCGCCTCACTGGAGCGGGATTCTCAGGTTTTAAACTGAGTAGTGACTAGATTAAGTTCAGGTGCCTAATCTTACCCAAGGAGCTTGATGCCAGCTCAGAGCATCAGACCAAACTCTCTGTTTCCATTTCCAGAGGAAGAGTGCCTTCTCTTGTCCCAAACATTCATTCACTCACAAGGTATTTATTGAGCACACAGTCCTTCTCTAGGTGCTGATGAAATAGCCGTGAGCAAGGCAGACAGTCCCACCACTGTGGAAGACCACAGCTACTGTCTCTCTTCTGTCCACACATCTTCCACCATGAGTTCAAAACCTGAAAGCATTTCCACTTAACACCACGGTCTGCCATGGCCCTGGTTCTACAGGGTAATGTCTATGGTAGACCAAGCAGGAATTTGAGGCGGAAGGGACTTGGAGTCATATAGCTCTCCCAACTAGGACATTTGACGTGATTTTTCAGCATTCCAATTCTCAATTGCCTCGTCTATGGAGAGAACACCATAACATCCATCTCAGTATTTGCAAGGACTTAGTAGGGGTACAGGGTATAGCACCTGGCAGAGGTAAATTCTACTTCCCTTTCCTACCCCTAAAATGGTCCCCTAAAATAGACTCATAAAAAGGGTCCTTTTATATTGGGCCTAAGCTCATACTTTAACGTTAGGTCAAATCTATTTTCTTCATAACCACTAGGACTTGCGCTGCATCCTTTGAATTTTCTGCCGAGGCCATTTGTCTCACAGTATGGCCTGTACACCACTGACTTCAGTCACCTGAGCTGTTTGTTAAAAATGCAGAAGCCTGGGCCGCGAAGCAAGTTAGAGGTGGGGAAGACAGAGCAGAAAATCTACTTCTTTAACAAAGTTATCAGGTGCTTCTTTGCACACAAACATCTGGGAACAACTGGCTTAGTAGCTCTGAACTTCCTTCCCAAGACCCTTCTCACCATTCTCAAAAGCAGCTCACCAAAAAAGCTTACTAACTTTACTCAATCTCCTCTTCACTTCACTCTCTTGAAGTGTATTAAAGAGGAAGCAAACTTTTTCTAACAGATTTTCAAGAATAGTTATAATTATAGTAGCTTAGGTTTGCATGAGCCTTCACAGTTCAAAAACTGCTTGGGTATTTTTAACTGAACCAAATTGTCCCCCAAACCTTGTGAAGCAGGTAGCACTGTCCCCATTGCACATGAGGCAACAGCTTCAGATCATTATTGGAATTCACCAAAGGCCACAGAGCAAGTAGGGGGCAGAGCTGGGGCTTCAAGGCTGGCAGCCCACTGCTACTTTTACTTGGCAACTCTGATTGGTCTGTTGGTGTTTTTTCCTTTTGACAATGTTATCATCGCTCCATTCAACTCTCTGAAAGTAAGTGTTGCCCCAGTAAGGATGGGCCTTCTGTTCCTTTAGATGGTAAGACAGGGCCTATTCGGAGAACAAGAAGTACAGCCTCACCTGGTGTTCCTAAGCGGGCCTGAGCAATGGTCAGTTTCTCATGGGGTGCTTGGCACTGGCAGCTGGTTTCATCTGCAAATGGGGCAGGCGCAGTCAGGGTCTAGAAGGGAAAGAGAGAAAGGGGATATAGTCTGGCAAACTCCTTCAGCACTAACTTTCCTTGTGGTTTTATTTCTGTTGGCTACACAGGTATGATTAAGAAGCAGACTACATCTTCTGAGTCTTTCAAGAAATACAGTCCTGTTAGAAATAAAAACAAGGACATTGACACTGAGACTTTTTTTCTGACAGATGCTTCAGGAATAACAAGAGCTCTTCACTATCTACTATATGCCAGGTACTACATGGGTACCCTGGATATGTTATTTCTTTTACATTGCACAACACCCTCCAGTGGCTCGGAACTTCAACCTTTCCATAGGCATTCCATCCATCTATAGAGAGGATAATGTTATCTCTGTATTACAGAAAAGGAAACTGAGGCTCAACAGGATTAAGAAATATGCTAAGTCACCCCCTTGGAAAGTCACAGTGCTCAGCTTTGACCATTTCACAACCAATGAGGGAAGACTTGAAACATTTACACTTACCCACAACCCAGGGTACTCGGCTGGAAGGAATGTCATACTCAGACATGCAGCAGACATCTGTATCTCACACACCAACCTGGCCAATCACAAACTCTGATGTCCCTTCCGTGCAGAGGCCAAAGTCGTTGTTATCGGTGCCCTAGGAAGGCCTGAAAGCACAGCATTTCTGGCGGGCTGCAGATAACTCCTCCTGTGGTGGCTCCAACAGCCACCAACGGCTAGAGGCCCCGCCCCAGGCAGCCTGGGCTGGGGCTCTGGGGAGCGCTGTGAGAGAGATGCAGTCACTTGGAAGCCTGCCCAGGAAGTGGCTCTGCATTTTTTAGTCAGCCTCTTAAAAAGAAAACCTTATTCTCTCCAGAAAGAGGAAGACAAAACAGTATTTCTGTAAAGAGGGCAACACAATCCAGAGTCGTCCACTGTCGACTTTGAACTATGTCATTGCCATGGTCATCATTGTATCATCTTTGGTATTTTTAAAGCTCAAGCTGGCGAAACGCTGTAAACATGATTCATATCGCTACCTGTATTGTTATCTTAAAAAAATACCTTAGACACAGGTGTTCCTTAACTTGGGAAGACTCAACCCAGGAATGAACCATACATTTGAAGAGGGGCTGTGATCTGCTTCTAACCTTCATTCACTCAAGTACTCATTTGGCTACATGGCAGACACTATCTTAAAAGAGGGGGTAGAAGTAGGAATAAGACCAGTCTCAACCTGGTGGAATGCCACTGACCCCTGCACTGCCAAGAACTGATCCTTCTCCTGCCCTCACCTTTCTCACCATTGTAGCACCTTCTCCCCAGGAAGCTGGAATCCTAGCTAAGAGTTGTTTGGAGACCTCCCACTTGCCAGAGACTTTCTTAATCCCCACCCTCCTGTTCAGGGCTCTGAAAGCCAACTAAGATTTGGCACACAGATTTTGAGAACTTGAGTCCATCATGGATTCTTTTTCAGTGTGGCAGGTCGGAACAGCACATGACAAGGGCAGAGGATCTGTAGTAACAACACCAAGTCTTCAAATCGCCTTCCCAGCCTTTACAGGCTGTGTATTCTCACTTGCCTCTTCCAGTTGAAAGAACTGACACTAAAGTTAACCTAAGAGATGAGGGACTTGGTGAAGGTGTGCTGGACAGAACTGGGGAAAGAGGAGGACATGGCCAGCATCTGGCCCCAGCATGTTTGCCCACCTGGCTGTTCTCTGCCCACGGTTCCTTCTGGCCCACCCCTATTTGCTACATTGAAGTCTGCGCTTGGCTTCTCCACCCTCATAAGCTTTGACTTGAATATGCCCCATCCTGGCCACCCTTCCCAACAATCAGCTACCTCTGATGAAGTCTTTCAGTTCCAGCTCCTGCTCCTACCAACTCACTGCTTCTTTCCATGATTCCCAATTCAATTTCCTAAGGGAGGGACAAGCCACAACCAGGACAGGCAGGAACTGAGTCCCCCAGCTGCACAAGTGAGCAAGGGAAAGTGGAAAGGGAGGTCATGGGTGGCCTGTCGTTGCCCCTCAGCGGGAGCTGCCATTAGATCAAGAAATGCACTTGACTTTGTGTGCTTGTAAAGGAAGTTCTTTAACTTAGTTGAATTCCAATTTCATCTGTAAAGTGAAATTATCTTGCAGGACTTCAGTAGGAAATAACGCACGTAAAATATCTGGTACTCAAGAAATTTTGGCAATTACTACTATTCGTGTCCATTATTATATATCATAGCATTATACATAAACATACTATATCTTGTGATATAATAACTGATAGTATTTTCCTAGACAATTAGGATGGAGAGGCCTTAAAAAGGAGATACTGGACTTCCTAATAGAGAGGGGAAAGAGAAAAGAATTAATGGGAAAACCCAAAATCATGTGACCATATTTTTACCCAGACTTAACGAAGGAGGTCAAATGACTTACATACAACTCCTGGCAAACCTTAGCTTAGACTCCAGTCATCTAGACCCTGTCAGTGCTTACTAGTGCATGTTATGTGTTTCAGATGATGCCAGATGTTTGGAAGATGGGTAAATGAAGGGGAGAACTTCATTTCTTCATAAGAAAGGAAGGAATATAAGTGGTGCCAGAGCAGTAAACCTCAAGGACAGACCTTTTAGAATGGGAGATGGTTTTGGTTTGAAAGGCATATTCAGTTTTCAATGATGTTATTTCGGGGGGGACCCTTCCTTTTCAACATACAAAATGATAGGTATTAAACCTGTGGATTGGTGGAGATCATCAGAAGATAAACTATGCTGCCCCCACCACCCCCCCCCAAGCCATATTCCAAATTCAGGGATGGGGAGGCACATGACACTGATGTTTAGCAGAAAAGAAGGAATGTGAAGGGTTAAGAAGCCCTGGCCCAGCACCCTGGTTCTCACCCATGCCAGGGCTGTGCCAGGCCACAGACTTGGAGACTGCCACACAATTTCTTTCTACCTAATTTAAGATTTCAGGATACCCAATCATTGCACGTGAATGTTGCCCACTTGGCATGCAAGTTCTAGTTATAAACCATACTAAAATCACCTTCCCACCAGGCATCTTAAAGGGGCAGGTATTAGATACTGGGCATTTCAACTGCAGAATACATTCAACTGGCCATTGTCAAATATTTACTTAAAAAAACAAAAGCTATTAGATATGATGTAAAATATGCAATGTAAACATTACATGGGTACCAAAAATGGTCAGTAGACCCTGTATTTCTGCAGCAATGTCCTTCACTGACGAACTGGGCCGATCAGACAGCAAGCTAACCAACCAATCAGAACATGGCACAGTACTGCCGATGATGCCCGCCAACCTCACAGTTGCTTGTTTAAGCTAAACTGTTGTTCACTACAGTGGAGCTATCCAGTCAGACAGGCCTAAGTTCAAATCCTAGCTCCAATATTTAATATCCATCTGAATTTTTAGATTTGATTTTTAGAAAATTATTGGTCCCTCTTTTCACAAAGATGGGGCTGAAAGCAAAGAAGGGAGCCCCTCTTTTTCCCAAAGCCAAAGTCAAAGCAAAAACTGCCAAGAAAGCAGTGTCGAAAAGCATCTATAGCTAGAGGGAGCCACACAACACGCTCCTCCCAGCAGCCCAAGCCACTGTGGCTCTGAAGGCAACTCAAATATCCCCAGGGAAGGAGAGAGAAGACAGTACACAGCTGTGTTCAGAGTGGACATCAAGGTCAACAAGCACCTGACCACAGGCAGTGAAGTGGCTCTGTGACACAGATGCGGCCCCAGTCAGCACCCTGATCAGACCCGGTGCTGAGAAGGCCCGTGTTGCTCTGGCTCCCGATGAAGACACGTTGATGTTGCCAACAAAATTGGGATCCTCTAAGCTGAGCCCAGCTGGCTACTTCTAAATATAATTACTTTCACCATTGTGGGGTAAATGAGTTTTCAAGATTTTTCAGACACTTCCTCCATTAGCCTCTGTGCTCTGCACCTGTGGTACTGCGCCCTCCCCATGATTACACACACCTGGCCCAAAGGGTTTGCGCATGCGTAAGCATGCACACCGGGCCTAGGAGGGAGGGGATAAAGGGGCGGCGTCACCCTCAGGGGAGAGAGACTCAAGTGGCTGTCTTTGCCAGCTGTTGTTCTCTGTCCACTATTAAAAATCCTGTGACTTTAATGCCAAGGACTCTGCTATTCTTCTTTAGCTGCTAGAACCAATGAAGCTACCGGATGGTTGCAAAACAAGGGGCGGAGAAGACAGGATGGTTCTATGTACACGGATATGGAGCCCTCTGAGACTTGGGAAGACACTGATGAGTGACCAACCACAAACAAGTGGTACTTGGTGGCCAGTGTCCTCTTTCGGTGGCCACGTCCTGATTAATGGCTAGAGATACAGGTGATCCCCAAGGCAGTTGGAAGAGGCCCTATGCAACACAGATGAGATCTTGGACAGATATAGTTGTCCGCAAGGCGGCAGGGGCTGTGGGACAGCTGTTTCTCTCAACTATGTGAGAGTCTGTGCAAAGAGAAAAAGCCACGGTCTGGAAGTGGCAGAGGGAGACACACGCCCCCACAAGAATGTGTGAAGCAGCTGGAGGAGGAAATCAGGGAAAGAACGCACTACTCCAGCGGTGCCAGACTCCCCCTCTAGAGAGGAAAAGGCAGGCCCCTTGCTCCAGGCTCACCTGGTGGTGACACAGAAGATGAAACAACAGCCTATAGCCCCCAGGGGGTCAGGCTGCTGGGTCACCTCAGATGATGGAGTTCACCACCTATTGCCCATACCCCCAAGCAGAACTGGTGGACTTGGGTAATCAGTTCCACCTGACAACAGGAGAGCCCTTGGCAGCTGCATTTGTGTGTGTGTGGGGGGGGTGGACATAATCATCTGCACAGTACAGGAGATGGAGAGTGACCTCAGTGACCTTGCATCGTCGTTGAGACAGTAGCTACAGAACAGGCGGCAGCATGGCCGCCGGGAGACCACTCTTTTTTGAACGGGATCATGGCTGCTGTGCGAACAATGAGCTGATGCAGGAGAGGTGACAGAAACTGTGAGTAAATGACCAACATATGCCAAGTTGGTGTGGGTACTTCGTGAACTGGGAATGCGGCAGGCCATGTTTAATGTAGATGCTCATGCTGGGAAATGCTGATGAGCGTTTCCCAGCAGGAATGAGGGATGTGGTATTGAAAAGTATCCCTTTCTTCTCCTCATCTGGGTCTCTTCTAGCAGTTCTGGCCCCCATGTGGGACACCAGGTACCTGATGTCACGGCTAAGGAAGCCAGCTTGGGTGAGATAGAGAGCCAGCATGTTCAGAATGGGATAGGGGAAATTGTTGACCGACTAACTGGGAAAAAAATGCCAGAGAGAGCAAGTCACCCTCTGAAAGTCACAGCACCTCCCAAATTTCCCCATACTGGGGTGTGGATGAATCTCATGACAGCAGGTATGGATCATGCTAAAATACATGCATGGCCTAAAGCTTCTGTTAGTGTGATGGGGACAATGGTGAGAGGACCGGAGGTTCACCCATGCGATGGGGTGCTGCGAGGAGGAAAGCTGGTGACTCCAGGTGCCAGGCTTGTGCCCTGTGCCTGGAGCATCACCTGCTGGCCTTCTGGCCCAGGGGAGGTCCTGCTTGCTTCTGAATAGGATGAGGGTGGAGGAACCTGTCCCCAGGGGATGGGTGGGGACCAAAGGCTACATGTGGAGCTGGCTAGCCACAGGTCCCCAACCAATACACAAAGGGTTTCGGCTTTAGTAAATACAGGGGCAGAGTGGACCTTGTTATATGGAAACCTAGCGAAGCTTCAGGGGACTACGTCTTACACTGACAGCTTTGGAGACCAGAGTGTCAAGGTGAAAGCGGTGAGACTACCTCTGGGGAGGGGGTGATCATACCCCCAAAGGAGCGTAAAGTGTATGTGTCACCAATCCCAGAGTCCATCCTGGGGGTGGATGTGCTACGTGGCTTGTGGCTACAGATCAGTCAGGGATTTTACCTGAGGCTATGTATGCTGAAGGCAGAGCCATGCAGATGTGCCAGTTCCTAGGCAAGAGACCAATACTAAACAGTATCAGTTGCCAGGTGGCCACAGAGAAATTACTAGCACAACAGCAAAACTGGAGACTGGGCATTGTGCGTGCTGCCCATGGGCCGTATAATTCACCTGTGTGGCCAGTGAAGAAGGCTCTTGGCACATGACAGTAGACTGCTGTGCGTTCAATAAAGTGGTTTCCCCCCTTGCACACAGCTGGGCCTCTAGCGGCAGATGGGATGGAAGGTCTGAGCCATGAACTGGGCACGTACTGTTTTGTAGCCAATCTGCCTAACACTTTCTTTTCCATTGCTATGGCCCCTGAGAGTCAAGACCAGTTTGCCTTCATGTGGGAAGGTTGGCAGTGGGCATTCACTGTGCTCCTGCAGGGACATGGACTGTCAAATTCTTGGGGGGTTATTTGGTAAGACAAAAAGCAGGCTTGGATACTGCCAGAGGGGAGGGTTCTCCCATTGCTGGTGCTAATAACTTCTTGATCTTTTTGCCCCCAGGTCGGTAGGCCCTCACCCCTTATGGCTCAGTTGTAGTCTGTGGTGCTTGGCTGCCTTGCTGTACTTTGTATTACTTCTGTGGTTTATACCTAGAGTGTTTCACACACACCAAGGGAAACTTGCAGAAGAATGACACATAGATGTATGCCAAAAAACCTGAGTGGGTGACTTGTAAACAAGTTATCATGGTTTTTCACACCCTTTTTCCATTATGACCAGCACCTGTGGTATTGCACGCTCCACATGGATTGTATGTACCTGGTCCAAGTGGGCGTGCAATGCACATCTGGCCCTAGGAGGGAGGGGGTCAAAAGGTAGTGTCACCCGGAAGGGACGGAGAACTCAAATGGCTGTTTCCTTGCTGGCTGTTTCCCCCTGTTCACTACTAAAAATCCTGTGAAGATAATGCCAAGGGCTCTGCTATTCTTCTTTAGCTGCTAGAACCAATAGTGAAGCTACCCAGATCAGGATGATTGCCAAACAACCCCCCCTAACCCCCCAAAAATACTGGTTCTAAACTTCTCTAATCTTATCTATAAAAGGAACAAAATGATCCGCATGAAATCACTGTGAACAAATGAAATGATGCATGTGTGATTAGTGTCTTCCTTTTACCACTGCAGAATCCACTCCGTACCCTCAGCTAGCCTTCTGTGTGTGGTTTTCTGTGTGGACTGTTCTCATGAGCTCCCTTGCCCTCCTGCTCACCCAGCTGGGTTGAGAGCAGCAGGCAAAACACTCCAGGGCAGGACAAGAGTGCGCACAGGGTATTTGTCTCCCTGGCATTCTCCCTACAAAGCAGCAGTACATTTGCTCTGTGCTCAAATGCACAGCTCCTGTGAGAAGATCATTTCTAGAGCATTCTACAGGGTTCTGGTAACTACATTCTCCCCTTGTCCTTTCATGCCTAGAGATGGTAATTCCCCAGTTTCTCTAGGGTGCTTACTATTCCTTAAGGTTTTCTTGAACCCTTGCCCACACCTTAGTGAATAACCCTTTTTGAACTTTCCAAATCTCCCCTTTAGCATGAACGTCTGTTCTAGACAGGACCTTGACTGCTCCAGTGTATACAGCATGGTGATGCTGGCTCAATAAGTGTTTTAGGGAGCAAATGTTGATGAGTCATGTTAGAAGCACAGAGATTAATTGAAAAGTGAATTACTCATAGTTAATAAACTCATAACCATCTCAAGAATGCCTTCCAGTAGGAAAGAATTCTACCACAATAGAACATTTTAATCAGGATACACAAAAGAAACAAGAGCAGGACTTTAGAACAGATCTACTTCTCCCATATAAGCCTTTTGCCTCACGATTCAAGAACTGTAGAAGTGCAATTTCAGAATTATAAAAAGACATCACAAAGTCTTATCCTCAGTCTCATGCTGGAAGGCTTGTATTTACTGACCATGGAACATGTTTTTTAAAGCCTGATTTTATTTGGCATCAGAATATGTCTTTTGAAGATACTAAGGTAGCGAAGAGTAGACCACAGGTAGGCCCAAGACACTATATGACACTGGATTCCTAGACCATGTTATTAATTATGTAGAATCTCAGATCAGGCAGCTGGTGCAAAGCCTCACCAGATGCCAGTGGTGTGAAAGAAAAGCAGGCCCAGGACGTGGCTTAGCCCCAAGAAAAATTCATGTTTCACTTAGCTAGTATGATATGCACATACTTTGAAGCAATAGGCACCATTAAAAATAGTGAGGTAGACCCATATATACTGATGGAACATTTAAGACATTTTGTTGAGTTCAAAACACAAGTCACAAAGTAATAGGTATGATATACATTGGTGTTCTATAGTGTATCATTTATGGTTAGAAATAGGTGACTGTAGAAATAAGATAACTGTGCTATCCAGTATGGTACCATTTGCATTCCAATTATGTTTAGTTATAATTAAAGTTAACCCAGTTTCCCAGGCACATTAGCTAAGTCATGTACTGAATAACATATGACTAGTGGCTACTGTAGGAGCACTGATATAAAATATTCCTGTCAGAGAAAAATTCTATTGTACAACACCAGCCTAGGAGGATGTATAACAAATTGTCAACTGGGGTTATTTATCTCTGGGGGAAAAAGATGGCAGCCACAGATGAGATAAAGGGATGGTTTCATTGTTTCCTCCATGTATGTCAACTATTGTAGTTTTACAGTGAGAATACATTCATAAAATGTATCTAATTTAAAAGAAACTTGAAATAGATCCTGTCCTGTGAATTCAGATGCAGGAAATTTAATCAAAGATCAGTTATCCTGAATATTAAGGGAGAAAGATGTCTATCAGGAAAAGAATACTTTGAAAACCAACTATTACCTATAAACTGTCAAATGATATCCTTGGGTTTACAGAATTTTAAAAATTCATTTGGGCTTCTAAAAATAATTTAAACGTATCTAAATAGATAGACCCACTATTCATTTTTTTCAACACCCAACAAGCACTACTTGAGTACTTGCTATGTGCCAGGCACTGATTTAGTTTCTGAGGATACATCAGGGAAGACAACAAAAATCCACACTTGTGATCCTTACAGATAAGAACAAAAAAGAATGCAAAGTGTGTAATTTGTTTAAAAGCTGTCAAGTGATAGAAAAATCAGGGAAGGAGGCATAACTGTGAATAGTAGAGTCAAGGAAGTTGATATACGTATAAATATATAAAGCCATGGAGAGAGCCATATGGCGAGAAAAAGAACAATGATAACAAGCGCAAAGGCCCTGGGGCAGATACAAGCCTGGCTTCTTCCAGAAAAGCAGTCAATATGTCTGGAAGAAGTGAGCAAAACTGAGAAGCAGTAGGAAATCTAGCCCAGAACGATGAGACAGAAGGAAGGGGAAGGGAGACATCTCGTGGTGTGGGGTTTTTGGGATGCTGTACAAGTGGCTTTCACTCTGAGGAGATGGGAGTCATTAGAGTTTTTAACAGGGAGTCACATGTCTAAACCAGTTTCAACAGGACCACCTGGCTGCTATGTTGTGAATAAATTGCAAGGAGCTATGGGTAGAAGCAAGAAAACCACTGAGGTGTCTGGTGTTATGATCAGACAAATGTAATGGGAGCAGGGGCAGGATGATTGCAGTAGAGGTGAGGAGGATCCTGGTTAGATTTCACATAAATAAAATTTGGAAGTGATTGGCTGGAGAATGGGAAAGGAAAGACAGCAGTCAGGGTCACTCCAAGGTTACTGAGGACAGTAGAAGAATAAGTAGGCTTGGGAGAGGAGGGACAGGGCTAGGGAGATCAAGAGTTCCACTCCCACACATTTGCTCTGACATGCCTATTAGACCTCTAAGTGGAGATGTCATGTAGGCATTGGATGTACAAGTTTGGAGTTTGAAATGGAGGACTATGCTATAGGTCAAGAAACAGATTAAGAAGCCAGTAAAACAAAATGTTACATAAACCCACGAGAGTAGATTCTCATTTTCAGCTAAGGGCAAAAAGGCAGACTGGAAAGAGGCCCAGGTTGGTAGAGGAGACACTGGATATTTATGGCTGGTCTTTCCACACTTCCATGGAAGTTCCAGCAAACATCCATATGGGAGTAGATCTGTTCTATTCATTGCTAAATTCCTGCTCTCTAGGGTAGAGCCTATGAGATAGAAGGTCCTGAGTAAGTACTTGTTGAATGGAGGAATTTAAAGTCACAGGGGAATCACTGATAAAAAACACTTTCAACTTAGTAAGAAAATGAATACATTTATCAATGGTTTGTTTTGTAACTTTACCATCATCATAAACTATAGAAAACGGGGGAATAAAGAGCAGTAAGCAAAGGTTATCATGAATTCTACTCAATACAAGCATTGTTAACACTTCCCAAATTTCTTTTCAGGCTTTCTGATATGTTATCTATACATATTAATACCCCTGGCATCTTACTGCATAGACAGCTTTTTTCACATAATATGATTATTTTATCATGTCATTTAAATAGATTGTTATTAGGCTTTCATTACTAGGCTTTATATTTTAGAGATATTTAGGTTCACGGCAAAATGAGAAGGTACAGGTATTTCCCATATAACTCTAACTTTGACAGCTATAAAACATTCCACTGAATAGAAAAAGCATAATTTATTTAAATATTTCTGTTACTGAATTTTAAATTGTTTATATTTTACTAATATAACATTCTGAACAATTTGAACCTCTGGTTATTTTCTTGGGATAGATGCCTAGCAGCTGAATTACTTACATCAGAGATATGAACATTTTAAACATAAATATGTAAAGAACGTTTAAACATATATTGGTAAATTACATTCAACAATAGCTGTATCATTTATATTCACATTATAATGTCTGAAAGCACCTATCTTGCTGCCATCTCACTGGCATTGAGTATTATCTTTGTCAATTTTATAGACCAAAAAATAGGATCATGCTGTTCCAATTTACATTATTTTGATTACAAGAAAGACTGAACATTTTTCAAAAGTTTATTAGCCATTTGTGTTTTCTTCTGAGCATAATCTGTCCTTTGCTCATTTTTCTATTGTGGAAAATAAGTATCTGGAAGTTAGTTAAAAGCAAAACAGTAACACAGCTACAAATTATTATAGAGGATCTTTGAAAAAATGCATTTTCTTATTTTGTCTAGAGCCCCTTCATTAGAAGTCCATTTTTTAAGCCAATTTATGAGCACCCACATCAAGCTCAGCCTAGAAATGTCTGTCCTTCCAGGGATCGTGGATCAGAGTTGTTACAATGCCTTAGGAAGATAGACATCCTTAAAACACCCATAAGCTATAACTGCCCCCCTTCCCTCCTCCCAAGTCCCACCACAGTGGAATTCAAATAGCTGGAAGAATTTTAGTACTGTAAGTAATACAACATTTCATTGATTCTATAATGTACATCCCTTCTCTCACACACATTTTAACATCTCTGAGATTGGGAGGGGATCTTGCAAGAAATATTGTCTCAAAATCAGTGCTGGCGATTTCCTAACACTGTAACACCTCTGAAATGCATGTGTGTCTTATAGTGAATGGCATCTCAGATTCATGAATTGCATAGGGTGCTATTAAGAATAGCAAATAATCATCCTTACTTAGAGATCAAAATTCCATACCTTCAGTCAGTTTTTTTCCTGAGGCAATTGAACTTAAGGAACTTATGAATATCAATAACCATCTTAATATCTTATTCATATTCCATCTCCTTCCCCAAAGGACTTGAGGTGACTTAAATTTTTGAAATTTAAAACGATAGTTGCAAGATCTGGGGTAAGAGGCAAAATATGGATTTCAAAAAATGGTTGGGGCAAAGTGAGCACACAGGAATGCTTGTCTTGTTCCTCTACGTTTCAATAGACAGAAATGGCACCAAGTTCCTGGGCAACAAAGCACAGAGGTAGACGGAGTTAATATTGCCCTCAAGCAAGAAATAAAATAGCCACTGAGAAGCCCAGCATTTCCTGATGGGAATCTTGATAGAAACTCTCCCTGCAGTGTCTCCACGGGGCCATGCTGGGTGATAGCGGAGTGAACCAGACACACTCAACAGCAGCCCCCTGATAAAGACAATCCTGTTTGTTTGTCTTTGAAGCACTCGCATTCACGCAAGGCAGAACCCCAGACACAAAACGCAGTTCAGAAATGCATTTCTACAAGAAATCCAGTGTGCAGCCTGAAAATACAGTTGTCTCCTGCCTGGTTGGATCCAAGGGTAAGATTTAGAACATTCACAGTAGGGTTTTTGATTGTGAAGGCCAAGACAGTCCTTGAGAAAAGCAAGTCTTGTGCTTAGAAGAATTTTTCTGATAAAAAAACATTAGGTGAAGCATTACTAATACTTTGTTTTAACACACAGATTCACATTCACCTTTAACAGCATATACGGTGGTATAAGATAAGGTACCCTAGAGGGAGAATGCAAGTTGGATAACAGAAAAGGATCCCCTGACATTTTCATTTGCTTTCAGTTTATTGCAATATAATGCAATGCTCACTTGGACCTGGATAAGTGCATTTGTGGATTATATTATATCGTTTTAGCTAAACCAATGGTCAGAAGATTAGCAGGTGGCTTAAAGCATTTCCTGCAATGGAATAGGCAAGCAATGATAATACAAACACAAGAGAACAAGGAAATGACAGAGTTGACCCTTTTCATGTGCATTTGTCAGTCACATTATTAGGTATGGCAAAGATGACCTAATCAGATCTCAGAAGAAGACAGCTGAATTGAAAATCAGCTACCTTTAGCATTACAGCTCACCTGGAGCATCAGTTAGCTCGAGGGATGAGCTAATGATGGCATGAAACTATTGTGACTATCGTGACACTTTAAAAAGAGGCATCCAAAACATGAAGACAAAACTGTTCTCAATGTTTCCAGTCATGAGGTACGCGATCCAGTACTTCATAAATGTTGCTTATCATGATAAACCCTTAGAAGCCTTTTTTGCATTTCCAAAATTCAACAGAGGAAAAACCCAAAGTCTCACACCATTGCAGAAACACCTGCTCTCTCTGTCACAGTAAAAAAACAACTGCTCTAATGTGTAGGAAAAATGGCAGTCGGGTTGAAATGCGTTCCATTGTCAGCAAATAAATTTAGAAGACATATAGAAAATATTGCTGAACATGGAAAGAAACAAGCATTAGGACCAATTATGCAGTGTGGGAGGTTTGCTGTACCGGTGGATGAAGTACAGATATTTCTAACAAGTCTCAGCTTGAAGTATTTGCTAGGTTCTATTTCAATAATAAAACCATATTTTTTTCTAAGCCACTAAAGAAAAGATGCTCCAAAGAAGATCGATTCTACAAAGTGGGTGACTCCTTTAGTAAAGACAATACTTCACAGGAAAAAAAATAAGTAACTACCGATGAGACGCTAGCTTTGTCCTTGGATCCCAGCCTCGCACCTGTTGAGAACACCTCCCTGTCTTTTCATGAACTTTCCTCTACTGACCCTCTAAACGGTTCCTCAGGCTTCCATCCTGGAAGTCTGGGGGTAAAGCCTACTGAGTTCATGAGATCACGTCTAGAGATAAGCAAACATGGGGTGTTTCTAGTAGTCTTAATTGCGGTTCTTCCCTTAAAAACCTGATAGGCTGGCTCAGGACCAGTGATTAGAATTTTCCCTGTAGCGAGATTTTCCTGAGGCACTCCAGCTAAACTAATCAATTCCATCTACTTGCTCTAGAGTCTAAAAACATACTTGAGGTCAAGCCATTGTGTTTTTTGTTTTGTTTTGTTTTGTTTTTTAAAACATGTAGAATGGACACCATTTAATACACAAATTACCTGACAAGAGCTGGGTTGGTTCAAGAAAGGAGAGAAATTTATTTAGTTCAAAAGCTCTAGACTCCATGCTATGCTCCTCCCACTTCCCTGACTTCAACTTCAGATGACCTTTGCGGGCTCTTTGAAAATATTTTATGAAAGTAGAACATGGTGGTGGGAGATATTTGGAGTACACAACAATGTAAGAAAACATAAATAATAATGATGTTTAAATGAAATCGGGTAGTATATGTGTTGTCCACGTCTCTCATTCCATATTATATGTGTGAGCTCATACATATTTTTTGCAGTTGGTGGTAAAGTCTTCATTCTCAATGCTGTGTAGCACAGCACAAGCAGCAGTTCGTCCACTCTTGTTCTGGTGGATATTTGTGTACTTCCGGGTTGGGGTTATCAGGAATGACACTGCTCAGAACATCCTAATACCAGTTTTTTAGTGGCCACATGCACACATTTACTAGAAGTAGAAGTGCTGGGTCAAAACCATTTACATGGAATGTCTAAATTTGCTTCCTCTCCTGGTCCTGAGAGCAGCAACTGTGACATCAGAGAGCTAAATAGAGCATTTCTCAAAGTGTATCCAAGAGCATCTTGCTTCTGAATCACCTGGGAGCATGAGCAGGTGATTTCTTGTGCTCACTGACATCGACAATCTGTGTGTTATAGAAACAGGAGGCTTTAGAAGTCAGACTGAATTTGAAGTCTCAGCTCTATCAGTATTTGGTCTTTGAGGAATTATTTAGTTTCCTTGCTGATAACATGGGGAAGAGTTATTCCTGTTTCCAAGCCTGCAGCCTGGCCAAATGAGATAAAACATGAGGCACAGTGCCTCTCACAGCAGGCACTACAGAGTTGTTCCATCCCCTGACTCACCCAAGGAGCAAAATGAGTAAACCCTCTAGCCTTAAACCCAAGACAGAACGATCACCTTATCACCCAATAATTTGGAGGTACAATAGATTTTAATCTTACGTGACTATACCCACTAGAGATGAGGCACAGAGGCCTATGTGTAGTGGGAGCAGACTTGTGTCATCATTTGGTTGGCAATACACTGTACCCATCATTCACGATGCTTCTATTACTATAGGTGGTATTGTCACTTTCCTTAAATCCCAATGTAAATTACCCTCAGCATTCGTTTACACTGATGTCCACTCGGGCTGAATTGCTGAGTGGAAACAAATATATCCAGTCAAAGGCTTTGGCAGGAGGGAGGAGATTATATGAAAATGAATCCTGCCCAACGGGCTGGCCCCGTGTGACCCACACATTATTACACAGGCGCTCACTACCAGAGCGCACCGCGTTACTTTCTAATCACTGTGTTTTCCAGCGCGCCTTCAAGATCATTGAGAACTAAACTGTCTCTTTATCCCCAAGCAGGGTCAGCTTCCCCAGCCTCCCATCCAACATGGTTCATGCTGGGATAAAGAGGAAGGCAGAAATGTTAAAACAATAATGCCATGGTCTGAGGCCAGCAACGGGTAATCAGATCCTAGCAAGGTAGAGGCTGTTACCTGGGAGATTATTGGAAGAAAATAGGCCTAGCTTGCAACAACTTCATTTATTCCTACCTTTCTTGCATTCCCCTCTTCATCCTGCCCCCAGTGATCAGATGGAACAAATCTTTCTCTATATGGATCTTACTGAAGGGCACTGAGAAGCTTCATGCAGGCACTTGCCAAAGGTCCAAGAGTTTGCCGAGTATGGCCTGACTCAGTCGGAATTTTTATACCAAGTACCGGATGCATCTGTTAGAACAGGCCCCTATAATCCATTGCCATACAGCCATACCTCAAAGAAAACCCAGTATTTTGACCTTCAGTGGTATGAAATAGGTAAACTAGGCAGCTGTTATTCACATGAGAAAGAGTCAACCCATGTCAACATGGGTTTCTTTGAGCAATGACTGGAACCATCAACTTTTCTGAAGAAACATCATAAAAATAAAGTGAAAGCAGTAGCATGTGCAACAGTCATGTAAAGTTGCACATTTGTGACTCATATTTAGCCAGTGTGTCTTACTATAGGATCATTTAACCTGTTTTTCTCCCAAGTGGACAAAATCAAAAGGAAGTTTCCTGATCTTTGATAGGCGCATCAGGTCAAACAGCATGCACTGTGGTAGGCCATATTCTCTGGCTATTGAAGCTACAATCACAGTCTTGGACCTGGAAATGGTCATCTATCCACCCCAATATGGATCAAAGAATTGAGCTGGAGAGCAGAAGTGACTGACTTGAGTCAACACAATAACTCAACGACAAGGCTGCAGGCTCCAGGGAGCAGAGACCCTGGTACAGCTTTCTTGTCCGGCTAGTCCCAGCCCTTCCGTGGTGGCTCAGTTCAGTTCCCCCTGGAGATCTATATCTACGTTGATCTTGGGGGCTAGTGTGGAGCCCTAAAAGCCACAAGTGAACAGCTCCATTTCCTTTCTCACTGTCATATGCCATCAGGAACCAATGCAGCCTCCCTCCTTCCTACCTCTCCCTACCATCAGCCTGGAGATCACTAGACAGAATATACCTAGGGGCTAAATGCAACAACTCAGGCTAGTCCATAATTACAGTTCTTCACCTGCAGAACCAAGCCACTATGAATTTGCTTCCACATTCAGAGAGAAAACAGACAACCAGATAAGACAGGTGTTCGACTTTCAATACTTTCCTCCTGATAACATTTCTACCCAAACTGTCCTTGCCAGCTTCCTCACCACCTGGTGGGAAAGATGTCTCTTTCTATCTGAAGCCAATCCTACTTGTGCATTAGAACACAACCCCTCCAGCCCGAGTCATTCCATTCATCTGCTCTCTCCATCATTCGCACCCTCTGCCTCTGCTCTGTTCCCCATTTATATTTAAGTGTGTGTGGCTACCATTGTCAAATGAGTCAACCCATAGCACCCATTCAACTGGGATGGAAGGAGGGAAGGAAATGGGAGGAAAGAAGGATGATAAGGGCTATAGATAGAATGTTAGGACCCAGAGGAAGGTAAATTGGAGTATAGGGTCAAGAGAAGTTAGCATCTCCCCCCCCCCTTTTTTTTTTTCATTTCATCCTATCCTTAAGGGGATCTTTAAATCAATGCTGTATGATCAAGATATCATTGTAATATGTAATCACTGTAAAAATGATTAAGGAGGTATATTACATTCTTCACACTAAGTCTAAAATCTTGTACGTATTTACACTTAGAATACATCTCAATTTAGGCTAGTCAGTTTGAAGTCCTTAATCACTTTTATATTGATCACATGTTACAATGATATCTTGATCATACCAGGTTAAATGAAATACAGTCAATTTTCTTGGGTTTTAAAGCTTTTTAAACCATGGCTCACGGAAAATTTGAAATTCTATTGCATTTCTATTGGACTGCACTGATTTCAAGGTTAGAGTGTGCCCTTCAAAATGGGGGTTTAAGATTCCCTTAAAATCAATCTTTCCAAGTCCAAAAAGGTTTAGGGGTCAGTAAACTGCATGTTTCATGTTTTCCTCAAATCTACAGTCCTGTCTTAACTTGGGAATCAGGTTGGCAGAGCTATTCCTGAGAAGCACTTTAGCACAACGAAGAGCATATAGTTTAAGAGCTGTAAAAAAAATCCAATGTATTAGAGTCAAACTTACCCAAAAAAGCACTTTAAGGAATTCCAGCATCTTGGCATGTTTCTACAAACTAAACTACTGCCGTCTGTTAGATGAAAATGATCTTCAAGGGCAAGAGCTGTTTATTGCTGCTCTGATTTCTCCCCATGGCACCAGGTCCATTGCTATATAGGATACACTGCTGTGTATGGATGTTGCTAACCAGCCAGCTAAGGATCCTGTTGGTAGGGGACTGAGTTTTCTCAATCACCTTCTAAAGCCCTGCATCACCGAATACTTGAAGTCCCCCACTCCCTGAACGGGGTCACAAGCACCTTTTCCTTCTCTATACTCCCAAACACCAAAACAAAGAACCCACCTATGTTCTTGTATTTGATTTAGAGATCTTGCCTCCACAAGGCATTTAACATTAGGCAAATGGAGAGCTGCAGGGCTACTGAAAGCCAGCTTCAAAAGAATGGAGCAGAAGGAAAAGAATGGGAGAAAGGAATTCATTGATTCCATGCTCAATACACCTAACTGTTATCAATCTGCAAAAAAATGGATGTTGCATTTGGACTGAGACCAGCAGGAAGGTGTCTAATAATAACCTTGGGCAGAATTCCAGCTGACCACAATAAATGCCAAGAAAGCTGTTGTTTCTTTCCACCAACACAGCACATTAAGTGTCTCACTTTAAAAATGTACACTACCTGAAGTGAGGGGGAAGATAAACAGGAAGACTAGTAAAGGAAACCATTGATGTCTCTGGAAAATCTGGCCATCTTTTGCTCATTAGCAAGTGAGCGTCCTACCTCCCAACTGACATAATGCACCTTCTGCAAGACAGCAGTCTCCTGGCGCTGTTCCACTTTGAAGCCAAGCCCGCAACGAAATCCTACTAACGTGGCAGATCGAACCGCCCTTTTTTTATTTCCAAGGTCTTCTCAGTTGATCCGTGGTATATCCATCTTCATGGAAGTGACTTATTGCAGGCTAGAATTACCACTTCCTTCTGACAGCAGAATGCACTCGTAGAACTCCACCAAGGTCGTTAACCAAATACTTAAGCAGACAGCTTTCAGGGTGGCTGCACCCTGTTAGAAAGGGTTTGTGGAGCACCAGTGAGGCCCAGAGGATTGCGAGGGCCTGGGAGATAGGAGGACACAGTCTGTGACCACAGGGGTCCTCATACCTCGGGAGTTGGGTCTCCAAGAAGGACTGTTACATCATATCATCCAAGACCATTGGATTTCAAACTTTTGAGTCACCTTGCATCATGTTTAAGCAAGGAAGTAGCAAAGGATAGAAAAGTCAAGTATCAAGAATAGTGTAACAAATGGAAAGAAAAGTTCTCAGAAACATTTCCAACCCAAGCACCATGGTTACATAGGTAATAAGAATACATTCCTAAGCTATAAGCTCTATCAGAAGGCCTTGAGCAGTTTCCTGCTACTTCTATATTCTTTATTGGGGCTATTTAATTCTGTGTACTACTCTCCTATATTTTTTCAAAAAAATAAGGCAGGAGGAGAAACTTGAGAGTGTCTCCATTGTAGCTTCAGTATCCTTATCAACTTATCCTTATCAAGGATCTAAAATACGATCTAAAATACAAATATAAAGCCTTGTTTATTTAGGTATGCCTGCTTCCTCCATTTCCTTAAAGAGCTGTGCCAGGCTCTATATTAGAAACCAGGGATCTAGTGATGATCAGTTCCTATTCATCCCCACCCCTCAACCCCCAGCAAGCTCCAACCCCCTGTTAGGGAGTTCACCACTCTCCTTTCTGGCCCTTGCAGCTGATCACACACTTCATGGCTCAGTGTGCCCCTATCAGCTTTTATGGAAACTATCTGTTTATCTATCAATCTCTTCTACAATCTCCAGGCCAAACAGTACTTGAGGGCTCTGGGCTCAGCATGTAGTAGGTGCTCAATCAGTGTGGTCTCAGTTAAACTTCTCATGATAGACAGACTTCACTAGAAATAACAAGCATGTTCACTCAGGAGGTGAGTACACACCTTCTCAAGAAGCCATGCTAAATGGAGAGCACAGTTCACCACAAAAGGCACATTTGGCCCAAATGCTGACATTGAAATAAAATTTGTATTTGCAGACAAGGACATTCAGTGACATAAGTTCACCTTCTAGAACATGCAGAATGTTCTTTTCCATATCCTGGGTAACTTTAGGAGGAGTTTGGGGAGCCAATGTGTGCCTCGATTAGTACGATGAGAATCACCTGGTATTTGCTACTTTTTTTTTTTAAAAAAGCTCACATCTTGTTATTGAGTTCTGTTTGAATCAAGGAATTGAAATTCAATAACCACGGGGAGAAGAGGTCTGTCCCCTGAAGGGGAGTCTCTCAAATCTTTCCTGCACTTTTCAAAGCTAGGGAAGCAACTCAGCAGTCACACCCACCCATGTCTGTGGCGCCGATTGACCCACATGTGATTTGGGGCCATGTGCTCGGGTGCTGAGGGTAAACATGGAATTTATGTTATTTCAAATATGAGGCTATTCACAAAGCTAAAGACCAACAGAACCGACTAAAAACATACAAAGAAATTCCAACTTCACATTTTCACTTGCTACTTTTCATCAACAAACTTTGTTATTAAATAATCAGCATGTATCTTAGTTAAAACATTAGGAAAGGAAAGTTGGGCACTGAAGTGTAAATCTAAATTTAGAATACACCCCCACCTTGGTCAGTTTGCTGATAAAAAGAGCTTCAAAAATATAGTAGTTTATACAATGGTGGTAGCCCCTATTAAAACAGACAGTTTTCAGTGGACCATGAATAATGATGGATAACATGGAAAATTTTTATCAAGGGTAGATCAAAGCCATCATTTAAACAGCTCAACCTTTGAACATCACTCACTCACATATACTTTGAGCCAGAATATCCAAAAAGATGCAAAGGGAACATAGCGTATTGTAGGGGAAAGATCTTCTACTGCAGCTCTACTCCTTTAAGTGACCTTGAGGAAGTCACTTCCTCTCCTTGAACCTCAGTTTCCTCATTTTAAAAATGGGTAGAGAGGTGGTAGTGTAACATTGCCAGCTTTGCATGGTTCCTGTAAAGTAACCTCCAGAAGGAGAAGTCACAAGTAAAACTGGAAGTTCTCAAACTTTCTTCCTTTCCTTGATTTCCTCTGCTCATTCACTCAGGTAAAACCAAGGAATAGAAGACAAAGAAGTGGGCACTAGAGACTGAATTCACATAAACTGGAACCAAATGCCATCTCTCCTCCCCTTGCCTTTGACCTGTCAAGAAAGTGTGTGGTGCAAATCTGAAGTTCCGGTTTTACTTCTAAATATATCGGTTGGGTGATTTGTAAACAAGATTTTAATGGTCAATTTTTTTTCCAGTTCTAAACCATGAGTTGTTTAGTCGCCCAGAGGAATCCCTTGGTAACAGACTCACTGGAAGGGTTTGCTCCCCTGAGAAGACGGGCATGCTAGTGAAGTTGTCCAGTGAGTGGCTCCCATGCTGAAGAGCAGTTAATATTAGAAGGCCTAAGAAAATACATGTTTTTAAAAAAATAGAAATACAGTGAACAAAAGTCCACAGCACTCTAATATAACTTCCTTGGTTTTCAAGTTTAGAAAGTTGTTCCGCAGCCTGCCTTTGAGCTCTTGTTAACTAACCCTGAGGAAGAAAAAAAAAAACACACACACAACAGTTCCAGGACCATCTGGCCTTGGAAACTATGAGCCCACCTTTGGGAAGTTCACAGAAAATGCTACAGCCCCAAGTCCTTTTTTAAAAAAACCACCTCTTCCCGGGGTCAAACTCTACAACCAATCAAACTATTGCACCTTTTAGCGTGAGGTAAATCGCTAGAGAGGGTAGCTCTAACTAGTGTCACTTGGACTTGAGGGTTCAGAGAGAGGGCTCCCCAAGTTCCACAAGACTTCCGAACACGGAAAACCCACCACCCATTTTGTGGGTTTGATTCCTTGAGGGTACATGTGAGAGGCTCCTCCAAATGACAGAGAAACGGCTCAAATTGGGAGTACCAGTAACTCAGCTAGAAGGACGTTCTGAGTCCTTCCCACACTTTGGTTATTAAAGGCATGCAGCCCCCTTTTACATCAAGGTAGCTCGCCCAGGTTCCCTCTACATACCTGAAGAGAAACCCTCACAGCACTCTGCGGACAATTTTACCATGCATTTAAAAAGCTCCTTATTTCTAACGAGCCATTGAAGGGCTCTGATTTTGCAATTTTCCAACGAATGGGCCAGTTTTCCTTCCATGTCGTTTTCCATTTTTCCAAAATTGACATTCGGCACCCAAACGAGTGGAGGACCGAACCATTTCCTCAGCTTGAACTGAGAACTTAACCTCGAACTCGTCCCAAGCGTTGCGAAGAGAATACCATTTTTTAAATGGCACTATAGGATTTCGAGCTTCAGACCAGAATACACCTAGACGGAAAAAGGCCGTCCCCTCCTCCCCAGGCACAAAAACACAGCAGATCCCCAGCAGCCCGTCTCCTACCCAGCCAATACAATGATGCTTTGTAAGCTGAGAGCAGCGCCCGGTAAAGCAGCTAAGCATAAACAGCTGAGGCGGCTGGGCGGCGAGCTCCACGCTCATTTACATGAAAATCCGCCCAGCTTCGTTTTCCTCGCGGGCTGCGGGCACATTAGGAACTCTTTGCGCCATTGCCACGCATACATTTGCATCCTTTGTCTTTACTTACCAGTCGAGGCTGTGGGCATGTGTGCTCTATTTCCTCCATGGTGTCTGAGGGAGGCTCATTGGAAAGGGATTTTGGGATACCTGTTTCTGACTCAGCATCAGTGTTAAGTACTGGCATGGCCAGCGAATGCTCCCTCCAGCTCTACACCCTCTGTGAGTCTCCTCCCAGGCAGAGAATGTTTTCTTTGTCACGTATTTTTTCTACTCCCCACCCATCCCCCCCCCCGTCTTCGTCCCCTCTTTCTGTCTTCCTTGGGCGAAGTAAAGAGGTTGCCCCCCACTCCCCCGCCCCTCTTCTTCCCCGAGCAGCCGAGAGGCGAGGCCTCAGTTTATCACTATAACAACCAGACCGCACTGAAGCAGCGGGTGCGGGATACAGTAGCTCATTTGCATGGCGCGCGCTGGTTGGCTACTGTCATCATAGTACCACTCCGCCGGGGAGCGGCCGGGTCCCATTGGCTGGCCGGCCGTGCCCACCGGCCCCCGGAACTCGCTGCTTTTGTTTCTTCTATTTAATTCAGTTTGCATGAGTCTCGGTCCATTCTGGGCACGGGACTGGGGCTGAACCACCCAGATAAGATAAAAGCTCTTCCTGAGGGGCCCAGGACGCCTCCAGAAAAAAAAAAAAAGTCAATCTTCATTTAAAAAAAAAAAAGAAAGAAAAGAAAGATGGGCTGGAGTTGGAGTATTTGCCAAAATAGAAGTCACCCTGAAGACAAAGCGGATTCTGAGTCCCAACTCCCCTGTGCCCACAATTGCCCCCTGGCCTGGAGAGCCTCTGGGCGTTCATTATGGATACCTTAGTGTTCTGCACCTTCACTGCAGGAGCAGATCCCCTGAGGCCTGGTGTAGCTCTGGAAGCTATCCCTGGGGTTTCCCGAACTTTGAAGCATTGAAGATTGTCTCTGCCTACCTGCCCTCCCCTCCTCTGGTGGCCCTCTCTCAGCCTCCGTTTCCCCTTTCCAGCTAATCATTTTTCTCCAGGTTGCCTGTCCTTCACTAAGCTGTTTGTTACCCCATTTTACCAGGCCCTGGACCCCATTTCCTAAGCAGCCTACTCTCTAATCAACTGCTCCATGACAATCAGAGAAACATCCCAGGTGGGTGTTCCGTTGAAGATGATATGCCTTAAGGCCTCAGTGAGCCAGAAATAACCGCCATTTTAAGAATGGCGTTGCAAAGACACACTCTAAGGCACTTTCAGAGGAATTCATTCTAGTGAAATAGCATGCGTTTAATAACATCAATAAAAAGCATGGTAATTGCTGGCATTTATTAAGTACAGGCACAATGCTGAGTGTTGCGATCACCTGGATCTTGTTTAATCTTTGAACGAACCCAACGAGGCAGATCCTATCACCCCATTTTACAGCTAAAGAAATTGCACTTCAGGGAAACTACTTGGGCCCTCAAAGTTGAGAAGCCATGGAGCTGGGATTTGCAGGATGAGATGGGGGCAGGGAAGCAGCAGCTGTAACAGTGGAAAAGGCACTATTGTGCCACAGTGGAAGGCACCACAGTGGAAAAGGTAGGCATCCCTGGGCTTCTATATCTTTCACTATAACCTTCAGCAGTGGTTTTCATCCCAGTCTGGTCCAAGGTGGGCAGCACCAACATCAAGAGCACCTGGGGACTTGTTAGATATACATATTCTTGACTTTTCAAGACTTGATTCAGGAAATCTGTGGTAAGGCCAGAATTTGCATTTCTAACATTTATCAGCGTTTAGGTGATGCTGATGTTGCTGATGCTTTGGGCCTGGGGACCTCACTTTTGAGAACCAGTAGTCCAAAGGAGGGCATAAAAATATCTGCCCTGCCTCCCTCACAGAATTTGGGAGACCAAATAAGATTTCATGTGCACATTGTCAGGGACATTGTTTTCATCACTCCTCAAATAAGTAAAGAGAGCTAACCTTAGAAGAAAATGGATTTTGCATCAGAGATTTACAATTGGACTGTTCTAGATGCTGCCACTTTGAATCAGAATGACATCAAGACATCATTAATACCCAAGCTTGAGAGAGTGCCGGTGATACTGAATTTCAGTGATGCTGGAATTCCTTCCTATCTCATCTGCCTCCTGGAAGCACAAAACACTTCAAGCCACAAGCGTTGCTCCACCAAGTTCTTCATCTTAGAGGAGACAAGCTCTATAATGTATTTATAGAAACCCCTTTCCACCATGCTGAATGAGAAGAGATTGTTGATCTAACATCAGTATCCCCACCCCAACTTGCTCTGTTTCAAAGTGCTCCCCTTCTTCCTTTCCTAATCCTCCCATGTGGGAAGGGTATCTTGTGTGTCACCCAAGTCAGACCCTTAGCCATCAGTGCCACTTTGTGCTAAATCCAAGTCTCACCTAACATATTCAGCCCAAGTCCTCAAACCCCCCCCCCCAAAAGGCTATCTTTTTTGAAATAGTGTCCACGATTGGGTAACTAATTCCATTCCCAGTGATCCTACTCCAGCCTGGTCTTCACCTCCTCCTGCTCCTCTCCGCAGAGGCCTGAGGTCAAATCTTGGTACATCTCACAATCCTAATAGAAATAGACTCTTTCAGACACCACCATGAGAGGGGTCCTTAAATACCTCCATCAACTCAGTCAAAGTCTCGGGTGCTATTGCAAACTGATCCTTAAGGTTAATAATTCCTGAAAGATTATTTTAATTTGGGCTTTTAAATGCTATTGAGGTGATTTGCTGAGAAGGACTAGATGATGGAACGAAATATTCCATAAGCCTCTGGAAGTTCTGCCAGGGAGAAGGGAATGATTCTGAAAGGATAGTAGGAGGGAAGTTACTGGGACTGTGGAAATGTTTTGTGTCCTCATTATGGTAATGGTTCCATGTGTAATGTTAAAAACCCTATGGAGGAAACTTTGTCAGTAACACTACCAGCCTTTAAAATGTTCATTTCCTTTGACACAGGGGTTCCACTTGGGAATTTATCCCCCAAGAAATAATCAGAAATGTATAAATAATTTTGTACAAAAACACTTAATGCAAAATTATTTATGAAAAGCAAATAAATAGAGATATAATTTATAGCAATAGGAGGAATGCTTAAAATAAAAATAAAATACATCCATATTAATATCACATTATACAGACATTTTTGAGTCATATTTTTGAGGACATACTGATGCTATGGGAATATTTTGTCAAGTGAGAATAGCAGGCTACAAAGTATGATTCCAACGATCCCAGTTATGTCTATATACCTGTCTAGAAAAAGGAAAAGTAGACAGTAAACATGGTAAGATGTTAACAGTGACATCTTTTAGCAGTGGGGCTACAGGAGGTTGTTTTCTGTTTACAAGTATCTTAAGACAATTATATGTTATCCTTATAGTGAGAAAATAATAAAGACTACCCCTCCCCAGAAGCCTTGAGGACTGTGGGGTGTGGGGTGGAGCGAAGCGGCAGAAGTTAGCATGTGAGTGGATAAAGAAGGAGGACACAGTGAGAGTAAAAGCACACTCGACGAGGACCCAAAGATGGAGCAGAGGCCGAACTCCAGTTAATATCAGAAGCAGAGGGAATGTATTGGACGCAGGTTGTTGAGGAGACTTTAGGGGACCAGGTGCCTGAGTCTTCTAACTTCTCCGAGTAAGGCTTGGCATGAGTGAGCACAGCCCCTCCCAACCCTATCATCGTTACAGTTGTCATTTGCCAAGTACCCTGTTAGGTTCTTAGTACTCTGCTAGGCATTTTCTGTGGCCACCTGTCACCCCCACTCCTGGGCACAAAAGACTCATCTTTGCAGAGGAGAAACAGAACCACTGAGACCTTCACTGCAGCTTAGACGTTGCACAAAACACCGTTATCCCCACTAGCAGTCTTCAGGTCAACAACATCCAGTGGTTGAAAATGCCATTTCCAAAGGTCTGAAGGGAAGAATGAAAATAATCTCCTTGGAGCAAGAGCTGTGTGAGCCCTGCCCGACCCTCTCTGACCTTATCATGGGTGCCAACATGGGGCCCACTGCCAACTGCCAATACCTGCCTCCCGGCAGAGGGCTTTCTCTGGTCAAAGCAGGTTTGAAGAGCCAGTGTCAACAGTCCACACTTGAGGGCTCTCAACCAAGAACTGGTAGGAGTGGTTGTAGAATTACCCCCTCCCTCAGCCCTTGGGAGGGCAACTCTGAATGGACTGTTCTCCACTAGCCTCTCAAGCTCCCAGGTGGTGTGGTATACCTACATGAGAGTGGAAGCTGACTTGACACGGCCCTCTGTCTCTCTGGCTCCTTTCTTTCCTAGTCTCATTTGCCCATACTCCCCTGGGTAGCTCCTGGCTCGCCTCCCCTATAACCTACTTGAACTTGAATCCTGGTCTCAGGGTCAGCTCTGGGGAAATCTCACACTAAGATACTATTCCGTTGCCCCATCATCAAGTTCTAATATGACCTGTTCCATATGGCACCTTATACCTTTCATATCCTCATGCTACGAAAAAGTGAGTCCTAACATCGGATATAAATGTTAGCCAATTTTCTTTGAAGTAGGCATTCCATTTAAGCTTTTTCTTTAAAAATACTTTGCCCTTTTTTTCTTTCTCTTCCAGTCTTTAGTCATACTGCTAGAAATTTTGTAGCCACTGTGTAAAAGTGTTAGGACAACCATACTGGAAATTTTTATGATTTAGCTACAGCTTGTACATCCCTACATGTGTCATGCTGCTCTTAATTTTTATCAAGAAGGCTAAATATAAAACCTCCTTCATTCCAGATCCTTCCCCAGTAGCATTACTTCTGACTCCATTATTTCTTCTTCCACACATTTTTTTATTCATTCTCCCCTCATTACCTCTGATTACCAAATAAGGTATTTATTACAAAGAAGGAAAGGAGATGGAAAAAGCAAGTAAAGTTGACAGAATTTAAGTTTTCTTGGGAATCATTACCTTCTATGGAATTTTGTTACTTTTTTGACTCTTTTGAGTCACTTCTCCAGTTTTCCACATGGAATTTGAGTTTTCCACCTGAAACCTGACATAGTCTAGAAAAAAAAATTCACTGTGAAATCCAGTCATAAATCCTTCTCACCTACTCCAGGGAAATTATGGTAGTAAAAATATCTTTCACTGTAAAAGCATTTCACCCTCAGCTAGTGCTTCTACATACTGATATGATAATCATACTCTAAGGTGGACAAGTTTTAATACTGAAATTTTTCAAATGAATAAACCTATTCAGACAGGTTAAGTGACTTGAGTAAGGTCACACAATAAGTGGAAGAAATATCATGTGAATCTAGGTCTCTTCAATCAAATTCATTTCTATTTTCCAGCAACCTACACTGCCTCATTCTTGATATAGTTAGATTTGCTTTGTTAACAAGATTGCTGAGCTAACTCATTTGTATCTCATCCAAAATAATCCCTTCGCCCCTTTTCTATTCATGTAATAGGAAGCACTCTTCACTTATATTCATTGTTCATTTCAAATCTCTGGAACCATGAGCCTGGACTCACCATAGGTTCTTAAATTACAATAGAAGAATAAACACAGGCCGGGCACGGTGGCTCGTGCTTGTAAGCTTCAGCCTATGAAGCGGCCGGGGCTTAGGGATCGCGGTTCGAGTCCCGCCTGGGGCCCGTAGCGAGACCTAGTTCCAAAAAAAAAAATAGCTGGGCGTGGTGGTGCGCGACTCTCATCCCAGCTACCTGGGAAGCTGAGGCTGGGGATTGCTTGAGTCTGTGGTACCCCGGGCAACGAGAGCCTGCGGTTCCACAGACAAAAATAGCAAGACCTAATCTCAAAAAAAAAAAAAAAAAAGAAGAATAAACACAGACAGAATAAATAAACATTGCCAGATTCACCAGTGGATCAAGAGTGAGACCGACATATGTCCATGACTTCGAAAGATTCTTAGGGAAAAAATAATGGTCAGACATTAAAAAAAAAAAAAAGGAGTAAGAGCTTTAAAACTTATTTTCTGAAAAATAAAAACAAGCAGAATTCAATGCTTTAAAAAATATTCTTAGCATGGATTTTCTTCTTTCCAGCTTCTCTAATAACCAAAGATCTCACTTCATTCACTTGACCAACTTTTATTAAATCTAAGCGCAGTGTTAAGGTGTGCTGAGGGGCAACTGCACACGCATGTGACAAACCTACTGCATGAATGACATCGCTACTACACAGAATGGCATCTTGCCTTTTTCAGTTTTCTCCTTTTTTATTGATCACACACACACACACACACACACACATATATTTACATCATCGAATACCCCAAGGTTCTCCCACCACCATGTCACTCATGAAGCATCCTCTTGATCCCTTGTCCTCATCCCTCCCGATTTCCCCCTCCCTCTTCCTCCTCCCTGGCTGCATGCTTTAGTTCTGCTGTCAGTTTGTTAGCTTTAACTTTTTCTTGTCCTTTTGTTTGTTTTCCCTCTATCCCATATATAAGTGAGACCATCCAGTATTTCTCTTTTTCTTGCTGGCTCGTTTCCACTAGCATGATTCCTTCTAGCTCCGTTCTTGTTGCCTCAATGGCATATGTTTATTTGTTTTGGTTGCTGAATAATATTCCATGGCATCTTGCCTTTTACATTTAGACGCAATAAACATTTGATGCACATCTGAGAGCTGAGCAGGTTGGAGCTCCATGCTTCTGGTGCACACGTTCGACCATAATGGCTGTGCCTGTGTTCGGAAAGGTCCTAAAAAAGAATGTTTTTATCCAAAGGCGATTATTTCTTCAAATGCTGCTGATAAAATCAGTTGCAAATGTGATATATTTTGTGTTGTTGTACAAAACAGGTATGATAGCTTTTTTGCATAAATTAAAGTTGCCCTTAGCTAGAAGAAATTATTGACATTAGCAGCTGTGTAGTCAGTAAAGAATTATTGTTGCCATTTCTTGGTGGTATTTATAAACACTTTTATTTTCTAAGTGCTTTACAATCACTTATTGTCTAATTAATACCTAATCGTCTGTTTACAAGTAATAATCACACATGTAGTGCAGTTTAATCAAAACTCCAAATGCAGTCACCATCATACTCAAGAATGTTGTGTAAATTTTGGTCCCTACTTGATGGGATTTAGGTCCAGACATATGACTGAGACGGATAACACAACAGGGGAAAAAAAATGGAGAGCTTCCTCACGTGGATTTGAGTATAATTTGGACTCACAACTTTTGATTGCCAAATATGTTAGCCGAATGTCAGTGGATGAGTAAGAATATAGGCAGTTTTCAACACTTGATAGCTCAATCACACACACATCACATCAGCTTTTCATTTTTTTAAGTCATAAAATTGGAGGATGACTTTTAAGAAACGTTAAAAGCCAGGCACTGACTTGATATTGTAACTGTTAGTCACCATCCCAGTGATTTTCATGAAAAAGATCAAATGTGGCAAAGGTGACTCAGGGACCTTTAAAATGAATAATCTCACTAGATCCAAGTCTAGACCAAGCCCTGGCCAGTGCAAACACCAGTCACTCTTAACTATCCAATGTAAGTGGGTGTATTGCTTGCTCCCTTTGGTCTCCTCAAGTGTTAGTCTCTAAGCAACTGTGGAACTATAAAAGGACTTTGAAAGCAAGTAAATAACATGCATACTCATGCAGGTCTTTGCACCAGGCTGAATGTGTCCTGCCTCCAGCGTAATTGAGCAAGTTTACCCTTTGTTCAGTACTCCTAGAGACGGCTTCTTGATTATGAATCTGCTGTAGCCAGGTTTCTTCCTTCTTGCTTTCCCACCAAGCACTTTGCTGGTTACGGCAGCAAATACTGCAGGGTCCTGAGGATGGTGTCCGGGGCTCAGGATGCGACACAGATGTGTTTGCTTGGCAAATGAGTAATCAAACCCATCTGATGCCTGGATGGACCAGTTCACTCACAACTATTATTACACTCCTTGGACTTTGTATTAACTGGTTTTGAATGACGTCGCCTCCAAAGTGAAATCTTCATCTTGCAAAATCTCCACTCAGAATCTTTGAAAGCTCAGAGACATGATTTAGTCTTCTGTATTGGTTTGCTCTTGCTGCTATAAAAACTTGCTGCAAACTTGGTGACTTAAATCAACACACATTTACTAAAGTTCTGAGGATCAGAAGTCAAATGATTCTCAGTGGACTAATGTCAATATATCAACAGGACTGAATTTCATCTAAAGGCTCTAGGGAAAAATGTTCCCTTGTCTTTTCCAGCTTCCAGAGCTGTCCTACCACTTAGCTTCCACTTTCAAGCTCAGCAACTGCATTACTCCAGCCTCGGCTTCAGGAGCAGCATATCCTTGTCTAATACTCCTGCCTGCCTAGCAGTGACACTGGCCCACCTGAATAATCCAGGCACCTCTCTCCCATCTCCAGGTCTTGAGCTAAATTACATCTGTGAAGTCCCTTTTGCCATGTAAAGAAACATAAACCCAGATTCTGGGAATTAGGGTATAAGACCTCTTTGGAGGGATGTTAGCCTGCCTACCACACCTTCCGACGCGTGAGCTGGGAAGTATCTGCTCTCCAGATATTGTGAATATCGCGTTGCCTGTAATTGTAATACTTAGTGATTTATGAAACCCCCTACACGGTGTCAGGCAGAGACACTGCAGCAGGTTTGCCGATCAGAATCAGTGCTTGTGGTGGCTAATTTGCTGGAGGTTACAGGTCAATGGCAGAGTTCAGTTTCAAATCCAGATCTGGTGGAGTTCAAAGGCCCCTCATTACAAGCTGCCTCTATAGCTCTTCATAGCCCCTGCCCTGCTCAGTTCGCTTTCTTTGGATAGCCTTTCTGGTGGAAGCTTTTATGTAATATGATATTTAATGATCCAACGTGGCTAGATAAAACCGTATATTAAACCTCTGTAAGCTCATATTTGATTCACTCAGCAGGTGCCAGTGGTGGGTATCCTCATGAAACACACACCCAAGATGATGTCATCACATCCTCTAATAAATCTTTCAAAAAGTAGCCTCAGGTAGGGTTCTTCCTCTAAACTACAAGTAGAAGTAGACTAGCCTGGTTATCTTCTCCGTGAGCTAAATGCAGATCTCTGAGTAAGATCAGATGGTGCTGGGAAGAAATGATCTTCCCAAAGGTCCACTGATAGATCGACTCTCCTGTTCTTGAGGAGAGATAGTCTGGCTTTGTGGGGGTTGAAGTTCATGTCTTACTAGGATCTCTTAACTGTCTCCTCTCCCTTTACAGTGTCCCCGGCCCTGGCTTATACATTAGACTCATCTGTGAGGCTTTCAAAACCACCGAGGTCTGGTTCTTCCCTGATAGAGATTCTGGTCCAATTGGCCTGAAGTTCAGCATCAGGAATTTTAAAACTACAGAACCAAAAACAAAACAAAAGCAAAAACAAAACTATGGTGACATGGAGGTGATGACTTTAAGAGCTCTGTCTCTTAAACTATTAGGCTCCCTTTTTCCCCAAGAATCTCCATTTTGTTTGCATCAAGAGAAAGAAACTCTATTAGCATCTAAGTCCCCAAGGAACTGGCTACTTAAAAATCTTTGTGGGGGGGGGGCACGGCATGGTGGCCGTGCCTTTAATTGCAGCCTATGGAGCCAGGTCTAGGAATTGCTTGAGTCTGCTCGAGACCCGCCCTGGGCAACATAGCGAGACCTAATCCCCAAAAAAATAGCTGGGTGAGGTGGTGTGCACCTGTAATCCCAGCTGCCTGGGAAGCTGAGGCTGGGGATCGCTTGAGTTTGTGGTACCCAGGGCAACGTGAGCCTGCAGTTCCCCGGGCAAAATAGCAAGACCTAGTCTCAAAAACAAAAACAAAAACAAAAAACTTCATCTGTGCAAAAGCAGTCATTTTAAATCCCTAGTCTGTGTCACTGCCAGGGGCTACGCCCCATGGCTCCTTGTGGTGCTTGAGAGTAACTATGTACAGTCAGTGATCAGGCAGAAGAAGCAGCACAGCTTCAAGGAAAAAAATTACCTCTTATTCTGCGGAATTGTCTGGATAATGTCACCTCACCATTCAACTATAGGAACTTAAAAGAAACAAAGCTGTTAACACTGAACCGTGATGTTCCCAGACATATAATACTACCAGTGTTCAAACACCTTTGGAATCTTAATTTTTATGAAATTTTTATCATTGCAACTTAGAAGGCCACTTGCAAAAATCTGTTATTTTATATTTATTTTATTTTTTTATAAATTTTTTATTTTGTAATTATCGTACAATATTAGTCATGTTTGCATGGTTATATTGTACCCCTTAGTCTCCACCCCAATCCCCCTTTCAAATCAGTTATTATGTAATCAAATCAGAGTTTCTGGATCCAAAAATTTGCTCATGAGACATCATTCACCTAACAAACCGTCAACTGACTGTTGGTGGTTTCAAAAATACCAGAAAGACTCCTCTTAGGTAACTGTGACCTCTGATGATGCCCAGTAAGACCAGAGGCCTGCTCTGGCAAGATTTCTTTTTATTATATAAAATTTGTTTACTGTTTTTTGTTTTGCCTTTCAGGCATTCCTCCACACACACCCCTCTTTCCCCTTAACCCCCCTCTGGTCACTCCATCTCCTCTTTCACTGCCAGCTATTGGTCAATTTTTAGCCCATTGGATTCTTCCTTTCCTGTCCTGGAGCCATGTCCTTTTCTCAGGTGAGGACGTGTTTTCCTGGGACACAGTGGCCTGTACTTATCCCAGTGTATCTTGTGCACAGCCAGTTTGCACATGTTTGGATGCTTTCCGTGCCTCCTCCTCCTTACTTGTCATGTTCTCCAACCCAGTTTCTGTCACATTTTGTTTCTACTTTGCTTTATATTTCTGGTTTCTGGCATTGGGGAGTCTGGCTCGCAGCCGATATCCATTGAAAAGTTTCTTGATGGAGACAGGCATTGGTGGATGGTTGGTCCTGCTCATTGTGGGGCTGCTGCCCCTGGCAAGAAATTTCTGAAGGGGTAGAAATTTTAAGGAAGGAAAACTAGGTTGTAAAGTCAACCCTTGTCAAGAAGTTCTGAAACTGTAATATGCATAAGAATCATCCGGGGAACTTGTAAGTTATGGTTTCCTGGGTCGCACTCCCATGGAATCTAACTCAGTAGGCCAGGGTAAAACCCATTAATTTGAATTGTGGTCAAGCTCACAGGTATGGCCTGAGGTCCATACTTTGAATAAAACTGTTGTAAATCAGAACTGTGAAGATAAATAATACTCCTGTGAATATATAGATTCTAGAATCCTTTTTTAAAAGGATAGAAATTATAAAAGGAGTCAGGAGTCAACTTGGAGAGACCCCTGCCAGCCAAAAGTGAAAAGTTTAATAAGGGCAAGAAATGCAATAGATTGAAATCTATTCCATGAGTTGATAATACTGCCCTGTGCCCCGCCAAAAATAGATCAACCACCCCAAATCAACCCAAAACCTCATTTGTCTGCATTGGAAAATGCAAGGGAACAAACACTATTTTGAAAACTGGGAACTGGAAGGAAAGAATCAGACACTGATCTTACATTCCTGTACAAACTTGGGGTGACCAACTGAATGAGAAGTGTATCATCAAAGCATGAGCTGTGAGAAGGTCTGAGGGTCATGAAGGAAGAGCTGAAGTAGACTGTCCCTGTATTATAAAGCCTAAAGAATGGTTAGATCTCGGCATTGACCTTCACAGACTGCTGAAGACAGCCCCAAACATTCTACCCTCCTGATGAATGGACATGCCCCGGGTTGTCAAGTCAATGGAGGCTGACTTTGATCACACCTCTTGATTTGAGATCATTTATAGGAAATACAGACATGATCAAGGATGCAACACCCCACAGGTGCAATCAGCAAAATCCAGAGGCTGGGGAGCTCCACAGAACAAACCTAGTTTCTTCAACCAAGAGAAAAAAATTGCAAGAAACTTATGAGTGAAATGAGATCTCAAAGAGATAGTAATCAAATCTACTCTATAGACCATATTATTAGAATCCTAAATCAAAGCACTAAACCATCATAACATTCATGTAGCAATGACACCATTAGGAATTTGAACAATTTCTAAAGCCTATGAATTATGGATTTGTTTTAATTTGTTTGATATTGTGTTTACCATGGCGAAATTTATCATTTATCATAAAAGTTTAGAAATATACACTGTAATATTTGCTGATGAAATATGTTGGGTGGATGTGGGGAGAGGTTCTGAATGCTGCTGACCACCCTCGATGCCCAGGGACCCTCATCATCTTGGACATGTCCACATCAGTCACACTGACCCAAAGTTGAATGGCAGCCCATCTGAGGACTGACCTAATGCCTTGTGGTCTTGCGAAGGTAAGGGGTGGAAGACTTGTTAGGACCTGCTCCAAGTCTGTCTCCCACTCTCCTTCCTGTCTTCCTGGAGTGACTATTGTGGAGCAGTTTCTAATCCCCTCCTGCACTCAGTTGAGGTAGGGGCTTTTCTGCCCAGCCCCCTTCAGCACATGGAGCTGCAGAAAAGAAAGGCAGTAAGCCATCTGCTCTGGTCTCCTCAGCAACCAGAGTCAAGGTCACCATGACTCTTTGTTTCTGTAGGAGTGGAAGCCATCCTGACTCTTTTGCGTCTCTGTTATCCTTTGTCACATGTAGGATGAGGACTCCATGAAGCTGACTATATTGGCTACTTTTCTTTCTCTGAGTTATGGAATGGCCCCAATCCAAAAGCAACTCAGTGTACTCTCACCAGATCAGATAATCAGACCTTGGCTTTCATCTCATCTGGTGCTTGCACTGAATTCCTGTAACAATGATCCTGCTCCAAATGTCAAAAATGCCTAGGTTGAGATGTCCCAGATGAAACAAGACTGGTCATGAGTTGATCTTTGCTGCAGGTGGATGAGGAGAGCACGAACAACACAAATAACTCTGTCATGTCTAAGTTTGCATGTTTGAAATTCTCTGTAGGAAAAAATGTTGTTTTGAAAAGGGTGAAAAGTCAATCAGCTTGCTTCCCGAGATGCCCAGCACTTTAAAGGCACAAAGGAGGTCAAATGCCCAAATGCACAGATGCTGTAGCCATACTGCTAGCGCTACTACTAAATTTTAAACTGTGTTCTTGAGAAAATGACTTTAAACTCCTTAAGCCAAAATTTCGTCACCAATCAAATAAAGCTAATAATGCCTCTGGGTGTTTTGTGGGGGTTAAGTAAAGTGTTTCGCTGAGTGCCTTTAAAAAATATACCTTTATAAGACCTTCTTCCTTTATTCTTTCTCTCTGCTGCTTTTCAACACAGAAATGCAAGCACTTCCTGTTCTCTGGACAAGGTGTTTTGAACCAGGTCATTTCTTTTCAAATAATTCCCTGGAAAATGCAGGGAAATTGAAATTTGAAATGCTTGGTTCTCAAGCTTTCAAAACAGCAAACTTTGGAGGGGCCAGAGGGTGGGAAGTGAGAAGAAATGAGGATGATTTTGCTGCATGGGGAACATTTAGCAATGTCTGGAGATAGCTCTGGTTGGGGGGTATCCACTGGTGAGAGACCAAGGATGCTGCTAAACTTCCTACTATATGCACAGGTCTGCTCCCCAAGACAAAGACTCTTTATGACACAAAACATCAGCAGTGCCACGGTTGAGGAACCCTGGGCTAATGTGACCACAACTTGATGAAGCTTTTCTTGGATAATTAACTTTGCCTTTCTTTGTTCTTCTTACCCAACACATACAGGTTATTAAAGGCATGCTCAGGAGAAATCATTCAAAGTGTGATTACTCGAGTTCTGCAGCTCTAATTTGTTATTCATGTTTTTTATGAGAGAAAAATCTGAGTAGTGTTCTGATTTTATTGCCTTTGAGTTTCAAATACCAAACTCAAAGCATGCACTGATTACCTTCTTAATTAATAGACTGTGAAGGCAGGGCATCACTTTATTAGCTAGTGGGAAGGCTGTACCATCTCCTGGCAGCTCAGTAGCCTTTATTCTGAGCCTTTATGCCAATGGGGGTTGGGGGGTAGGACGAAGGAGATTTCCACACTGCTCCCCAAACAGATATATTCCTCTTGTTAAAATAGCTGATCTTGGTTTAGCTGATACCTATTATCATGCCATAATTAAATAGCACCATGGGTAATATGCCCCCGTGCCCTTTCTAATCAGGATTCTTGAGGTCCAAGCCGTAGTGCCAGAGGCACTGAAGGAAAGAATTAGGTACATTGTGGTGACGGTGTATTCAATGGGCAACAAATAGTAAACCCATTTCTGTGGGATATGCATCTGGGGGGAGCAATGGGGTAGGGAGATATGTTTGAAACGCTAAAAGGTGGGGATGGGGATCCATACAGGCTATGATGTGGTTCCTCTTTCTCCCTCACCCTACCCTGTTCTACCTATGAAGTCTACCCCACCCCCACCCCATAGCCCAGGAACTTGGGCTGGGACACCCAATTAAGAGAGCTACACCATGGCCTGCACTGTGGTTCCTCAGAGGCTGCTCTTCCCTTTTTCAGGAATTAGGCCCATGGAATGCAGACCGAGTTGGTGAGGTGCTAGGCTGAGGGGAGAGCACTAATGATGTCCCCAGATGACTCCTTCGTAGGTTTCTCAAGTTTATCTCGTTCCCATCCCTGCTGATGAACTAATCCACTTTTATTGACTTTTCAGTAAATTTAAATCCTTGAGGGGTACAGCATCACACGGATTCTGTGTCCTATGACCTTAGCTGGAAGGGTTTTTTTTGCTCTAACCATGGAATTTTGCTCTAACCATGCTACTGTTTCCATGGGCACATGTTACTTTCCCCCAGATTATTCTAGTTTTATTCGGTTTGCCACCAGGAGTTACTATGTTGTTATTTGCTTTGTACACATAAACACATCTCTTGTCTAGATAGGACTGTTTCATTTCTAGCATAAGCACCTTCAATTTTAAGAGAGCTATATGTTCTCTCTGGTTCCGGAGACCCCGCTTGTAGCCAGCAAAAATGGCCTTGGACCACAGCTTTCCAGCCATATTTTAGAAGTCCTGTTCCCAGCAGACCTCCACAGGGGCCAAGATTGAGATCTGTTTTTTTGACTCTGGATTCCATTAGTCCTTTGTATTCCGCCTTACTGAAAAATCCAGCTGAAGTGGGTGCTATTCCTTGAAACCCAAAGATCTGTATCTGAGACAGATGAGTACACACCCACACCAACAGACGAGACTCACACAAGGAATGAAACTACGAGCTGTCAACCAGGAAAGGTCACTAAACAGTCATTTGCACCCCATGCCTCGAAGGATCAGGGGAAGACACAGACTCACAGGGACCAGCTGGCAGTGAGCTGGTTATAGACAGACCACGCTTTTTAAAAACTTTTTTAAGGGACTAGGTCTCACTATGTTGCCCAAGGTTGTCTTGAACCTGTGGACTCAAGTGATCCCCAGCCTCAGCTTCCCAAGTAACTGGGATTACAGGCATGTGCCACCATGTCCGGCTCAGACCATGCTTTTGATACTTTCATGTTATCTTACAATTACTTTTATGTTATTATATTGAGTGTTTATCTCCAAATGTTACCTGATTTTCATTTGTAGCCTTAATATTTTTATCGTACCTTTAACTGACTAACCAAGCAAGCTTAGGAAGGTCTTCACACCCCCAAGGTCTATCCACTTTCTAACATGAAACTGAAGCCAAGATCAGCTGCTGTCTCTATGACTCCACTAAAACTGAATTCTTTTTCCATGTAAGTGTTTCTTAACTGTACCAGAGGATGTATCTTTTAGCCCAGTTGCTCTTTTCTTTTTCTTTTTTTTTCTTTTTTTTGATATCAGGTCTCATTATGTTGCCCAGGATATGGTGGACTCAGGTTGCCCGGGGTACCACGGACTCAAGTGGTCCCCAGCCTCAGCTTCCCAGGTAATTGGGATTACAGGCGCCCGGCTGCTTTTCTGAGACCAGGTCTCGCTATGTTGTCTGGAGTAGTCTTGAACCTGAGAACTCAAGCGATCCCAAGCCTCTTGCCTCCCAGAGCTTGGACAACAGGCACGTGCCACCACACCCAGCTATAGCTCAGTTGTTCTTAACCAGGGGAGGCTTTTCCCTTCTGAGGGTTTATTTTGTAGTGTTTTGACACAGTGTGTCACAACTTTTGTGTGAAGGGTGTGCTGCTGGTGTCTAGTGGAGAGACCAGGGATGCTACTAAACATTTTGCAAAGCACAGGACAGCCTCCCAAAATGAAGACCATCAATAACCATAAAATTGAGAAATGCTGCTTTAGGGCAAAGATGCATCAAGACAAATAACAATTCAAAATTGCAAAAGGACTTGAGTAGACTTTTCTCCAAAGAAGGAATACAAATGGCCAACAAACTCATGAAAAATGCTCACCATCATTAGCTGGTAGGGAAATGCAAATCAAGTACACAGTGAGATACCAAATGATGCATACTAGCATGGTTATGTTTGAAAGAAAAATAAAAGAGAAATAAATATTGGCAAGAGTATGGAGAAACAGGGACCCTCGTACATTGCTGGTGGGAATGTAAAATGTTCAGCCTCTTTGGAAAAGGTGGTCAGTCTCTCAGAGAGTTAAAAATAGGATTACCAGGTAACATAACAATTCTACTATGTATATACTTGGGAAAAGTTGGAAACATGTTTCAGTAACAAAAAAAAAAAATTTTGTCCACTAATGTCATTGCAGCATTATTCACCATATTCAAGAAGAGAAAACAACCCAAATGGAAAAAACAAAACCCAAATGTCCATAGGCACATGAATGGAGAAACAAATGGTGACATATTCATACAATTAAATACTATATAGCCAGGAAAAGGATTGAGGTGCTGATATATGCAACAGCATGGATGAAACTACAAAATATTATTCTAAGTAAAAGAAGTCAGACACCAAAGTTCACATAGAACATGATTCCATTTATGTCTAAAATAGGCAAATCCATATTACTGAAAGTAGATTAGTGTTTACCTCATACTAGGGTAATCTAGAAAGACTTAGGTGAGACTCTCATAAACAGTGATCACACACCATCTACGTTGTTGTTAATGATAATGTCAGTCTACCTAGAGGCTAGAATCAAGCTGAAGTTGGCCAACCCAACATTGATTCATGTTTCAAAAACTGGGTTGAAACTTGCTCATTTTCCTGGGTAACTTAGACATGACCTTCAATGGATGGACTCAGGACTCTCTCTGGGCAAGGAGGATACAGAAGAGCAAGTTAAAGTCCTTCCCCTCATTCAACAAACATTTGCTAAGCACTGCAGTATGTCAGGAGCAATGCATCCAAGATGAGTCTGGCAGTCTTCATTCACAAAGAAAATATAGAGCAAGAATAAATATATGACAAACTCTTAAAGATTGATGATTTTCTAGTAAATGCAATGGAACTATTAAAAATTCTAATTATACCGGTCTTTTCTTTCCAAAAGAAATCTCACATAAATTTCTCTGTACTTTATACCTTGAACTAATAAAGCTAAATTTGAAATAAATATTATTTTTCTTTTTCTCTTGAAATTCAGGAGAAAAATTTTAACTTCCTGTTCGCGTGTGTGTGTATATGTGAAAAAGAGGGAGAGAGAGAAGTGGCAGGGGGTATTTGTAGTTCAGGGTAAGGCAAAGAACTTTAAAATGCTCTAATACCTGAGGTGAGACTGAAATAGAGAGTAATTTCACATGATGAGAATTCGGTGTGAGAATGGGGCAAGGTTAATGTTATGCCTGTTTTTTGTATATACTTTACTCCACAGTATTTGATAGCTGATTCCAAATCCCTGAGAATAACGGACAAACTTAAGAGACACCAAGAAGATTCCTTTTCTCATAGTTTTTGTCACTGAGAAGACCAGAGAAACCACAGTTTTTGTCAGACACTAACTCTGTAGACTAGTCTATGATGGGAAATAATGTGGTTATCCTAGTTCTTCCTAGTTACCCTTGAGTGATTTCTAAACTTGATGTAGAATCATGCAGGCATACTGATTTACCTTCTCTCTTTTCACCTCTTTTTGCCTGCTAATTGAATCATTTCCATGACTAGGGAAGAGTCAGTATGCTGGCAGTCTAGGCTTGGCTTAGAAGGCCATGGTGGTGGTGGTGGGGGTGGTGGAATGTAGCTACAGGCCAGCAAAGATGAATACCCTGACTGACCCAGATTCACAGGTACCTGGGGTGGAGCATGTTGGATCCATCTGGCAATTTGTGGGGTGTCAACCCCCAGCAGAGCAGCCTAAGGCAGTGATTATAGCTCTGCTAATTGGGTTAAGAGGATATGTGACCCTTGGACCAGATTACCATATAGTTTCCAAAAGGATATAAAGCTCCCTGAGCTGGCTGAAGGATGAGTGAATACAGGTCTGTCCCTGAAAATGAAGATGACTTGCAGGAGTTACACACCGGTAAGTGAAAGAAGCTTTTATTATGTTTTGGAACACACACACACACACACACAAAAAAAAACCAACATAATATTTATTTTCCCTACAGTGGGTTTAAAAAAATGCTCAGATTCCTACACTTCATAAATCGGGAGGGTTTCAATTAGTTTAATTTCCTCCAAATAATGACTGAATAGTCAACACACATTGTTTCTATTCATTTTTCTTTCTTTGCTTATGACCTACAGTCTAGAAGTTTTCCTCAAAGAAGACAAGGAAGTAACAAATCCTATTTTTTGAGGTTTACTACTAAATTGATGAACTGACTTTTATTTTTGCTGAAAAAGCATTTGCGTTTGGTGTGCCCAGTTGAAACAAGGTGTAAGAAACTACCACAGCTCAGGATTTAGAAATTCAAGTGCTATTCTTTTCTAAACAACTCAAAATGCTAATCTATCCTATTACCTAGAACCTGCACTGTAGCTGACAAATACATCCAGCATAGTATTTAAAGAATGACTGGTGTCACTGATGTCCGGTGCCAGGGGGAGTCAGCGCCTTTCTGCAGGAGCTGGTACACTTAGTTTCCAAATCTTCAGACTAGATCATACTCCTTACCCCCACTACCCTACCTGAGTTCCTGGAAAACATCTTTTTATCACAAATAGAAAGCCCTTAACTCACTGTGAAGACTTTACAGGAAGACTAGTAAAGGGAAAAGAGAAAATAGGATCAGGCCGGGCATGGTGGCACATGCCTGTAAGCAGCAGCCTAGGAAGCCGCGGTCAGGGCCAGGGATCGAGGTTCGAGTTCCGCCAGGGGCACATAGCGAGACCTAGTCCCCCAAAAATAGCTGGGCATGGTGGCTCGTGCCTGTAATCCCAGCTATCTGGGAAGCTGAGGCTGGGGATTGCTTGAGTCTGTGGTACCCTGGGCAATGTGAGCCAGCAGTGCTACAGGCAAAAATACCGAGACCTAGTCTCAAAAAAAAAAAAGAAAAAAAATGCAATCAACTTAATAATTGGTTCATGTATTCTCTGTGGACTATCAGGGTCTATGACAATTGAAAGGATGATCTTCTGACTCAAATGATCAGAAACCCCACAGGTCATGCCAGTCCCCATCCCACCTGACCAGACTCCCCCACCCTACCTGACCCATCCCACCTGACCCATCCTGCCTCACCAAACTACCAACTCTGGGACCACATAAAAGGACACAGCTATGCAGCCAAGGTGTGTGCTCAGGCTCCTGTGTGAGATGCCCCCCTGGGCTTCTTTCTCAAATGAAGAGCCTGTTTCTTTACTAGTTTTTGGTCACATTACTTCCTTTGTCTCTTGCTTTCTCTCTCCCTCTCTTTTCAGAGCTAACATCGGTGAATTGCCCCTTGAAAGCAATGTCTGTCAGTCAGATATTTATTCAAGCCTGGCTGCATGCAGGCTCTATAAGAGGAGTGAAGGAGCACTCCTCCCAGGGAATCCTGTGATAGAGAGGAGGAAGCAAGGGCTTTGGAGTTAGATCTTGAGCTAGTAAAAATTTCAGTGTGTGAAAGCATTTTATGCTATTAACTTACTTTATGATCCACAAAAAGAAAGGAAGGAAAATCAGTAGTACAAGATGATTTCACATCAAGTTTAGAAATAGCAGAAGGGTAACTAGAAAGAACTAGGATAACCATATTATTTCCTAACAGGGCGCCTCAGAGGATTCCTGTTTTAATGAATAAATAAAAATGATGTGCAATTATCATATCAATTGCTTGTGTCTAAGTGACTGCTTCTGCAGTTATTTGATGGTGCTTAAAAATCTTTGGTCTCTGAAGTGTGTTTAATGCCTCCTTACCTCTTATCTATATTGTTAATTTGCAGATCAAAGTTAACTTGGTGCTATGCAAATGAGGAAACTTCAAATGAATGAGATTTCACTGTAAAATTTTAAATTCATATTACTTGTAACAGAATGGTAATACATTTTGAGGATATGTGCCGACATATCTAAAAGAGCTAGAGCTCTAGAGCTCTGTGCAATGATGGAATATTCTGTAGCTCTGTTGTTTAGAGCAAGTAGCTGCCAGTCATGTGGCTACTGAGCACTTGAAATGTGACTAATGAGGAACTGAGGAACTACATTTTAAATTTTATTGAATTTTAAGGAGTTAAAATTTAAATCTAAACAGCCATATGTGTGGAGATCGGTCATTTGGGTAAAAGGGGTCAATTGTGTGGTGAAGGATAGAATTGGATTTTTAGTGGTGAAGGTTATGCAGTAGAGACAGATGTTGACTTATAATGAGATACACCTGAAACGAATATAATAATACAATGCTACTTCAGTAAAACATTGTAGAATAAATAAATAAGCAGCCTTCCATTGTTAGAGTCTACCTTATTTGGCAGTATAGGTTTAAAGAAAGAATGAAATTGGATTCTAAGAAACTGGATTCTGGCCCTATCCTTACTACCTTGAACAATCGACTTAATCTCTGGGAGCTTCAATTTTCTCCCTTTAAAGTAAGAATATAAATCGTATAAACCTCACAGGATTTGGGTAAGAGGAGTTGAAATAATGTTCAAGCATTCTCCTATTTCCAAATAAGTGCCAATCAAATACTGAAATTTAAAATGTGGATGGATGAATGAATAATCTACTCTGGTTCAAAGAGAATTTCCCTTCCTAGAGAGTTCAAAATGTGTTTAAATGTGTAGCCAACCTCACTGTTCAGTCATTGTACTTAGTGACAATGAAGCAAAGAAATGACATCATTGCTAGGAAACTTCACCTGGTCCTAATCATATCACACCCACTGGAATCCTTCTTAACCATTTTATCCCCCTAAACTTTTTCCATCTAGCCCTCATTTGGTCTAACAAAGCCCCACTGAAGTGGACATATCCCCACCCCATCCTCAATAAAGTCCAAAGGTTGTTTCCCTTTTGTGATCATCACATTGCAAAGAATTAAAAAAATGAATGTTCTAATCAGCATTTTGTGACTTTTGTACTAGCAGACTTTCTTATTTTATAGGATAAGGAACATTGTGTTCAAACATTTCCCCAATGCCCTCAGGCTCCCATGACATCATTCCTTGACTGGAACTACCTCCATTTCCTCACATTGATTTGACTATTTTTTAGAAAGAGAATTTGGTTCTGTCATCTAACTCCAGTCAGAGAAGGGATAAATATTAGTTGTGATTTTTCTATTTTTAACTCAAAAATATAAATAGGTGAGTTTTTTTTTTTTTTTTTTTTTAGGAAATAAAAAGGAAAGTGATGGAATGTTACAGAGTAGTTTTGGGATACTCTGTGGCTTTAAAGTCACATAATACAGAGGAGAGAGGAAAAAACAACAATTTGCATATCTGGACAGCATTACATAATCTCAAAAGTGTTTTTCCCACATGTTAGACAGTATCATTTACATGGCATCAATCAAGACCCTGCTCCATAATAGATGATTTAAATACCATTGTGTCTAATCCTGACAACAATTCTTGAAATGTTATGATACTCCTCATTTTATATTTTTTGTATCATTAATGAAATTTATTTACCAGTGTTAGGACAGAACATTCTTCCACCTCATGAAAATGATGAGAAATACTGGTTTCAGTACCCATTTCTGGAAACTTTATATTCTGTACCAGAACTGTAATAAACTATTGAAAAGAATAGCACTGCTACAGATGGAAAGCTAATCAGAATGACAAGATACTCCTCATTTTACAATTGGAAAAAAAAAAAACAGAGGTTAAATGATCCCCAAAGTCACAGCATACTATTTGACCTCCCAACCCCATTTAAATAAGAGCTTCACAAGGACAGCACCTCTGGCATCTAGAACAGTACCTGACACATAATAAATGCTAAATTAATATCTGCTGAAGAATTCTCCAGGTAGACTGACTTCCAAGCCTTGGAGCTTTCCATGACCTCACCCACTACTCTAAATGGTTTTTGGAAGCATCCAGGGAAAGCAGTGCTTCCTTACACTCATGAAGAGGTGAAGGCCAGGGAGAATACTTCACCAGAGTCGCTGGCCAGTACTAGGATTCAGGCAAGGTTCCAGATTCCTAGTAGTGCTCTGTTTTGACTACTCTGCATAGACAACTAAAAGGGAGAGAGAAGTCAAGGCTCATTTCTCCCTTCCCCTCACCCCCCTCCCAACCAGGAAAGTCTAGGGAGACTGGCTTGGAGAGAAACAGTTAAGGAATAACTATACCCACAACTGTTTGCCTGGAGACCAAACATCAATTTGATGCTGGAAGAAAGTTGCATCCCCAGATGGCTGGGAATATGAGGGTTCCCTTCTTATTCACAACACCACAATCGGATTTTTGTGATAGTGTTAGTCTTATGGCAAAGTCTGCTTCTGCTCCTTGAATACTTTTAAGAGGGAGAGAATATTTCCATAAGGAATATGACTCCCTCAGGAGCATGGTCCATTTTACACTCACACAGGACTTGACTTTTTGCAGTTATTTCAATCTTCCAAGGGGCAAAAATCAACAAGAAAGCAGCTACAGTACCTTGCGCCTGAATTTGGGAGTGAAGTGGTTCCGAAGGTCCTCCTTCATGCCACGTTCCTGGTGACCCACCATGTCTGCTTCCGACCTGCTTTCTCTCTTTTCTAGTGGCTTCTTTTCCCTTGGGAGGAATTTTGAATCACGGGGTAAAATTTTCCTCTCCAGGTTTATGGAGTATTTGACTAAAGGTTGAACTTAAAGATAAGCACGGAGGACTTAGCTGCACCCTAGTGACTGAATAAGCAGATATTCATACTGCTGGGGAGACACATTTGCTTTATCTACCACAAGTCTCCTCTTGTCCCTGCTGGGCAGTTGTCCACTGACAATTGCTGTGTTCTGCCTGGAGCGATGGTGGCCTCTTGTAAAGGGACAGGCAGGTTGTGATGAAGCTGCATTCTGAACAAGGCCATTGTTACATCTCCCCTGTTCCCCACTGGAGCTATGGCAACACATTCCGTTGGTGAATTAGCTATGTCATTGTGTGCCAGCCCAACTGCTTATGCTCCTGGAATGACAAACATCTTCTCTCTTTTTTTTTTCAAGATAAAAAATGGTCAAGGACTTTAAGTGTTAATATCCAACTCAGCACTTTCTTTAAATAGGAGAAAAGAAATGGAGAAAAATAAATTTCTCAAATGTACTTTGATTCTAATAAATATTTTCTCTCTCCCAAAGAGCTGTTCTAAGTACCGTTGATAATAAACTTGTACATTTTTAGCAATGTAGAATCTTCATCATGTGTGTTAAGATCATTTTCTGTCTGATAGCAATGTGTGTTAAAAGCCCCTCTTAATGATGCGTGTGCTTGGGTTTTTCTAAGAAAACAAAAGATTCTTTTGAAATGTGGCCACACCAAAGCACTATGGGAAATTGGCTGCTGCCTGTGAATGGGAATGCGATGCTTCAGTTGAGAACGAAGACTGGCCCCCAGTTAAATCCACCTGAGCCGAGTAAGGATTTCCCATGGCCCAAGCAAGCAGGAAGATTCTGAGTCACTTTCTCACACATTCACTCTCTGGGACAGTCAAGCTTGCTCTGATTGGTGGGAGGATACTTTTCAACCTTTCTGTTCATCCCTCTGCCCACACTACCTCTGTCCAGATGCTGTGCCAGCTGCGGCCGGCAAGGGGAGGGCTCTGACAGTGAATCTGAGGTCCTTTGCAGCATGCCCACCCAGAGAGCTGCAGTCACCTGACAACTCCAGGTTAGAGTTGGCCGGAAGAGGAACTTACCCAAGATGTGCAAAGCAAGAGTGAAGTCTCTGCCACTACTTCCCAAAGGTTGTCATGGTCAGATGTGGTAGCAAACAGAGGCAGAGGGAGCAGCAGGGTGCAACTTGACCTCACTCTCTTTTACTCTGTGTCCAGAGGTTCTTCCCAGCTGCTCACCCTATTGACTAACAGTCATACCTAGCCCACCCCGACTTTTGTGCAGCCCTCTCAGAGGTAGCAGCAGCTTGTCCTAGCTTCCATGCGGGCTTTCTCCTTCACCTGGGCAGCTGGAGGTGCTGCCGGGGGGGCAGGGGAGGGGTGTGGGGGTGGGGTGGGAGGTGGGGGGATTGGAGGGGCAACCTCTTCGTTCCTCCAATTCCCTTTCCCAGTGCCTTCCACAACAGGCCAGGTCTAGTCCCTACAATATACCCCTTCCGGCACAGCTTAGAGTGGTTCTGCCTCTCTGACTGAACTAGGACTGATACACTGATTTTTCTAAATGATACAGGCTTAGTAACAGAGACTCCTCCATGTGGGGGTAGTTTAGAGGGCAATAAGGAGAAAATCCATGCAAGCTGAGTCCAGAAGCCCCTGAGGAACCCAAGAAATCAGCTGTTCTGTTTGGATCAGACTTGGCCCCATCCTGTGGCCCTCCCTCTGCAAAGCCATTTTTACAGATATTTTTTCCTTCTTTCTTATGACTTCCCCCCATTCTCACTCTTGTCTCCCATAGAGCATCCCCACAAAGAGGCTGGGACCAGTCATACCAGAGAAAACACACTCCAGGGCTGGGTTCCAGGTAGTGAACTAAAAGAGGGAACAAACCCAAGTCCTGAGCACATTATTTCTTCCTGAGCGATTCACCATTGAAGCGATGGCCCAGCTCACACAACACGGATTGACTTGGCTCTCAGGAACACATCAGCTTCCTCTATCGGCACTGGTAGACTCTGCTCTGTAATGGAAAAATCACTCTTGTGTCATCAAGGCCCAAGGGTTCACAAGAGAGGCTTGTTTTGAAATTGCTTCTTGTCATCTCTTAGAATAACAGTGCATTTGATTATATTTCCAAGCTTCTTGTCTCACATCCAAAAGAATCACTGCCAATCCATTCTCTCAGTTAATTCCTGCTTAGAGTAGGTGACTATTTGTCACAAGCAGGAGAAAATTAAGAGGATAGATTTTGATTAATTCTGGCTGTAAGGCAAATAGGAGACAGGGTTACCTACATGACTATACTTGTGTGCAACATTGTGACAAGGTGGTGACAATGGGCTACACAATGGATGGGGACCCCTATACTTAGCCTACCTGCACCATCTACACACACCATCTAGGTGTGTGTAAGTAGACTCTGTGACCTTTGCATGATGACAAGATCACCTAAGGATGCATTTCTTAGAAAGTATTCCAGTTCTAAGTGACACACTTACATATAGTGTTCTTACAGACCTATGCAGGTCAATAAATTAATCTGTGTATCCTTGGATTGTGGATGTGAGTATTATCTGAACACTTTTTGGTGGCTTTCTGGGATCTTCTGTACCTTTGAGAAGCTCATGAACTTAAATGGTCTCTAGAATCCCTATTAATGATTCCCTGTGGTTTACCACAAGGGGCTTTGCAGAACTCTGAGACTTGTGTCAGTGGGTGGAGACTAGAAGCCCAGCTTCACTGAGTTGCAAATAGGTGGATGGTGGACTGAGCTGTTGGGAACATGGTATGAATTAGAAAATGATGCCCTCTATGGTGGAGGACTTTTAGTGCCTTGGTGGTGGGTCTGGTGTGGTAACATACAGCTGAAGGGTATGATCCTGTACCTCTAGGTCATATACCGTGTTGGGAACCAATGTCACCTCAAAGAAGGAAAGATGGAAGGAAGGAAGGAAGGAAGGAAGGAAGGAAAAAAGGAAGGAAGGAAGGAAGGAAGGAAGGAAGAAAGGGAGGGTGGGAGAGGAAGGAAGGGGGAAGAAGAGTGGAAGGGAAGTGAGGTGGAGGAGGAGGGGGAAGTGAGGGAGTAGGAGGAGGAAGGAAGGAAAACAGTGTTTCCTCTGGGCTGAAGCAAACCCACTTTGTGAGCAGAGGGAAGACTGGGTTTTAGACCGTATTTTCCCACTCTTTGGGGAGTATGCAGTCCCTGACCCGCAGAGAAAGAGAAACTGTTGGAGAAACAAACAGTATCAGTCCCGTCACAGGAATTAAACACCTGAATTGGGGGGGACAAGGATCCTATTGGTTGAGGAGGTATTCTAAAGCAGGAGGCGTGACTAGTCAAGTAGGCTTAGATCCAGAGTTGGTAAGGCTACCCTCCTTTTGCATGAGTTCCCCAGAGGTAGTCTGTCTGCCTTCCTAGTACCCTGATATTGGATATGAGGTACCTGGACCATGGCTTTGGGTCTCATGTTCAAGAGGGCCCGGCTTTGGCTCTCTCCTCTGAAAGAGTCCATGGGGACAGGTTGCACACCTGGAAACCCTCCCCCCCCCACCTTCTAGAGGAATCTGGAGTTTCCTGTCCAAATGTCCTCAACTTGCTTCCAGGCTGGTTTGCATGCTTGCCTTCCTCCTTTTTTGGAACATTGGTTTACAATATTGCATATGATTTGCATGTATACAAATTCCACCAACCCCAAAAATGTTAGCAGCAGGTTCAGCTAGAGGTAATCGAAATCACTGTAGAAATTAATGAATTAATTAGCATTTTCTGGCTATTTTAATTATAGTTAATTATAGATAGTTTGTCCTCAAAGGTCCAATTATCTCTGAATATATGAACAATATGATTTTCTCAGTTTAAGTGGCTGAGGGCTCGATTCTGGACTGAGGTGAAATAATTTGCTCTACCTCTAAGCAAAGTTCTTATATATACTAGCTGCATTGAAAATGATTATTGAATAAATGAATCCTGAAAATTTTCGTAACTGCCTTTCATCAATTCTTGTCTGTACACTGAATAACTGGGATCAAAAACTCCTGGTATTTGAGTTCACCAATCATAATCCTGATGTTAAACCAGGGAACAGATGAAAGGATGGCAGAATCTCTGGTTCCAGAGATAAGAGACTACCTGTGACTACTTCCTGATCCCTTGAAAGTAGTTAGCAACAGAACTGAAGAAGGAATACAAAGTATGGACTTTGCATTTCTGAAGAATGGACTGAAACTATAGTCCAAAAAACCTGATGTTAAGGTATGTCCAAGTTCACCTACAGAATTTAGGTATTTTGTATATTACTATTTCCACTGGAGTTTTTGAGCGTTTGTGTGTGTGTGTTAAGTCCTCATTCAGATAAAAAAATGAATGTAATTACAGCAGTAATTGAAGGCAGTACCAGCCTTCAAGGAATTACAAATCAGTATATGAGGTGCTGTTACACTACTTCCACGACTTAATTTGTTTTACCATCCCTAACTCATCATTCTTACTCCCACTTATCCTGCTGTGTTTTGTTTCATAATATCTATCACCAAGGGACATATTATATTTCTCGGTTTACTGTTTCTCACAGCAGAATAAGAAGGCAGGGACTTTGCTTCACTGCTTATATCCCCAGAAGAGTGTGTGGCATATAGTAAGTGTTCAATAATCATTTTGTTAATGAGAAAATTACTTTGGCATCAAAATCACATCATTTTCTTCTTGTTCAATTGGCTTTGAGTGGATAGTAGAATAGTACAAAGAAAATGAATCTGATTCAAAGTAGGAGTTACTCCTGAAAGGACTGGAGCAGATAAATAATGCTGAGGGTAGAGATAGGATCTGGAGAACAAAGGAAAACAGATGCATTGAGAAATTGTAGGGTGCAGACACCTTTGAAATGTATTAAATTTATTTTTAGGCACATTGTAGTTTTAATTTGCAGTAACTTACTGAAACAATGAAGCTCCAAGCAATCAAACATGTTTATTGATCCATTGGGCTATTAACAAAAGTTCTGTTAAGATGTTAAGGTGATAAGCCAGTAACTCAGACAATGTTTTCTTTCTCCTGCCAGTAATAATTATTTTAAGGGATTACTAGGGCTTGAAGACATTTTCCCCCACCCTAATGGATAGATGGACTTTCTGACAGGTGTAAGGATAAATGATTTGGAGTAAATTGAATATGGTATAGTTTATAATTGTCCCATGCCTTTTGCTATTTACCAGCAGACACTTCATGATAAAAAATTTCTGCGCTTGACACCCCCTCCGTGGCCTAGGCCTCCGGCGGGGGTGGAATGGGGGGGGGCAAGGGTGAGTCCTATGCCACCAGGACCTCAGTGTCTCATGGTCCAGGGATCTCAGGTTGCAGAAGCCAGCCTCTGCCTCTTCTTGGGCACTGGGAATAAAAAAACCAGTCTCTCCAGATGCATATAAAATGCAGAGGAAAGGAAGTAATAATGGCCCTGGATACACTCACCACCTGGGTGGGACAAGAGCATGTCAGGAACCAATGAGACCGGAAGGTGAAACCAGCGACTGAGGTGACCTGTCACAGATTTCTACCCACATCGTTTCTGGCACTGGGGAATCAAAGCCCGGGCCCACAGTAATCAACATGAAAGAGGCTCCTTCCTATACTTATCAATGGAGGAAGTAAGCCACCACAATTGACTGTGGCCCCACGGCAGAACTGCTAACAGGAGAGAGGAGAGGAGCTCGACCAACAACCTGGGGAAATCTGCTCCAGCAGGGAATGTCTCCACCGCTGGGAGTTGAATTCCCAAACCCAGAAATCAGAACTGTATGGCACAGAACCAGCAACAGGTAACAGACACCAGAAAGGATCCTGGAGAAGTGCACCACATCGGCCCTACAACAAGTTCCCGACATGCTCAGCCTAACTATCTGCCTCAGCTGCTCCTGGAGATCCCAGCAGCCTCATCTGTTGCTATCCGGGAGTACAAGTCCGCACCCAAGAAAATTGGATATAGTTCCAGAAAAAGAAAAGACCAGTGGGCCAAACATGGACCAACAGCTTGCAGCGAGGAGTTGGTGTGACCAGAGTGGGGAAGGGGGAAAGGGGGAGTGGGGTGGGGAACAAGGGGTACAATACAAACATACAAATGTGACCAATATTGTATGATAATTACAAAATAAAATATTTACAAATAAAGTAAAAATGTCTTTTCAACTGAAAAAACAAAAGATAAAATTTCTGTGCTTGAGCAGAGAAACTGGTTCATTCTACCTTTCCCCTTTCCTTGCCTGCATTCTCTCACCTACCAAAGCAAAAGAAACTCTTGGATCTTCAACTATGAATCTTAGAGATTCATAGTTGAATTTTGTGAAAGGGGCCAAAAGTGAAAGAATTCCTAAGGATTTGTTCAGCTCTAGTTGGTCTTGAATGATCAATGAACCACATAGTTGCTAACTGTAAGAGAAACACATCTATGAAACACATCTATGAAAATCTATGAAGAATGTGTAGTATTTCCAAACTTTTGATTAAGGAAAATGAACTTTTAATGACTTGAACTAAATCTGCGTACTGAAAACAAAACCAAGATGCCAATTTAGAAATGACTTGGCTTTTTTCTACATTAGGCTTCACAGGAAAACAAAATGTTGGGTGATTCAGTGGCGGCAGCATTCCAAACTGCTCTCTGCATAGATGATAATTCTGCAGAAATACCAAAGAAAGAAAATTCTGTTCTTCATGGTCATATCACTTGCCCTAGTTGAATGAAGGGAAATCTGGTCATCTGTCTCACCTAAGGAAAAACAAAATCTACCAGAGCCAACAGGGAACAAGACTGAGGAAAGAGATTGCAGTGGCTACAGTAGGGGAAGGACTGGGAACAACAGCAAAAGGCATAATATAAGTGAAATAGCAATAGGAGATGAAAGGGTAAATATTCAAATAGTCGCCAAGAGCTTTCCAAATTGTGTATTATTAACAACATGGCAGACACAAAAACACAGATGCAGGAAGCACAGAGAATACCAAGCAAGATAAATAACAAAACAAACAAAAACTTATACCTATGAATATCATATTCAAATCACAAAAACAAAACAGAAATTCTTAACGGAATCACGGTGAGTGGCTGTCCTCTATCCTCCTATAACTTTTTTTTTTTGAGACTAGGTCTTGCTATTTTTGCCCTTGGAACCTCAGGCTCACATTGCCCGGGATACGGACTCAAGCGATCCCCAGCATCAGCTTCCCAGGTAGCTGGGATTACAGGCGCATGCCACCATGCCCAGCTATTTTTATGGAACTAGGTCTTGCTACATTGCTCCGAGTGGGACTCAAACCGCGATCCCTGGTCCCCGCCGAGACTTTCTAGGCTGCCACTTACAGGCACGCGCCACCATGCCGGGCCTATCCTCTTATAACTTAAGAGACATTCCCCAAAAAGATAATGCTGTTTGCCCCCACAGTGTTTCCTCCAAGATAAGGAATCTCCTGCCCAGAGGCACTGCATACCACAAGATCTTGCTTTTACCTTCCTTTTTGTTTATTTGCTACAGCTGTTTATTTGCTACAGTGTTGTAATCATTCCTTCACAATGTATAAAAGGACTTCTCCGGTCCAATAAATTTGGCTGTTAGCTGCATACTTGTTTCTGCCCCAGACTTTGTTCATTTCTCCCATGGGATTCCTCTGTATCTCTCCCCAGCTTCTGACAGGAATCTAGAGGATGGCAGTGGTAGAAAACTTTACTTATTGAAGAACAAAGATAAGAATAACAAGTAATAGCGGGCTTTTCATCAGAAACTACACAAACAGGAGAAAAAGTATTGAAAAACTTAAGTCAGCCTAGAATTATATATCCAAGCAAAATTACTCTTCAAGAGAAAAAGGATGATGTGGTTGAGAACAAGCTGTAGCATTTAAGAAATAGAACAAATTCTTTTTACTTACCTAAAACAAGAGCAAGAAGATATTTGGAAATTCTAAAGCTATTCCTGACAGTGATCAGAAATGTTTTTTGGCTTCATTTATTCCAATTTTTATGATGAATAAAATTTTGAGAACAAAGAATGTTGCATAAAAACTGTGAAGACTGACCTTTGTTTTAATTTTTACTATATGGATGTGTAATAGCTCTGTTTGTGAATCTCAAGCTAATTAATTGTCCATAATTTGTTGTTTTGATTGCCATCTTTTGTGGAATTTCAAGATGTTGATACAACAAAATGTTATGCTAACTTCAAAAGAGTTCAATATTTCTAATGCTATTTAAATCTTGTCCATCTACTTAATATCAAAGGATCAGGTCCTGTTAATGATTGATATTTTTTGTCAGTGTTTTAAGTAATTATCACTATCATTCAAAAGAATTCTGAGTGATTCTCTTGTATGAAATTTTGAAGGCTGTTTACTATGCATTCACATTTTGTGTTTTAAAATGCTACTTTTGTTTATTTATTTTTTTGAGACTTGTCAGGAGCTGTTTGTGCTCTCATCTATTTTTGGCTTGATAAGCTGTTGAATGTTTGCATAATTGGTTACAGAGCAGAAAGGCAGTATGACCTTCACCATCTAAAGAGTAAATGACTCTAATGACACCACCTTCAGGTGGAATAATTTGGCCAAACTTAAGTAGTCTCAGAAAAAACTAAAACAAAAGTAACTTTTGCTACTAACTGCTTGAAGCTGATTGTAAAAGTCTGATGCAAAATAAACTCAGTGTCACAGTCTAGAGAGAGAGAGGTTGTGAGGCCACTTCTATGATAGCCTTTCTTGGCTCAACTTCAATCCTTACCCTCCCCCTCAGGACCATTTGATCACATCACAGCTGACCCTCGACAGAGATTAGGTGTTGCTATTTTTGCCTGAGGAACCACAGGCTCACTTTGCCCATGGTACCACAGACTCAAGCAATCCCCAGCCTCAGCTTGCCAGGTAGCTGGGATTACAGGCACATGCCACCGCGCCCAGCTATTTTTTTGGGACTAGGTCTTGCTATGTTGCCCTGGGTGGGTCTTGAACGGAGATCCCCAGTCCCAGCCGCAACTCCATAGGCTGTTGCTTACAGGCACATGCCACTGTGACCAGCTTAAAATGCTACTTTTGAACAATTTATATAAATGGTCTTAAAAATTAAAGTTGCTGAAGTGCAAAAAAAGTAGAGCTGTAAAGACTCTCAGGCAGACAGCATATTCAATGTCTGCAGACCTGTTCTCTAAGCCGTATGAAAAGATTTTGAGGCAGAAGAACAAAATGGGTCAGAAATTGTGATTTGCATAAAATTTAATCTCAGATCATCATCAGAGAAGTAATAAATGAAAGCAGAATAAAATATTTTATTTTCCATAACTGATCTAAAAGAAATTTTTTAAAACAAAGTTTTAACAGTCTATAGGGTGATTGCAGTGTTTAGATAAGGGAAATGAATGACTGCAATGTCACATGGCTGGTAGTGAGGAATCGGGAAATCTCAGCTATCAAATTCCTGCAATAACAGTACGATATTATTTGAAGGTGAACTTAAATGGTTTTTAAATGTATAATATAAACCCTAGGGAAAGTACTGCCAAAAAAAAGTATAAGTAATCCGCCAAGAGAGGTGAGAAAATGGTGTCATACAAAATGCTGGATTAAAACCAGAAAAGCAGTGGTGGTGGGAGTGGTGGGAAGGAGAAACAAAGAACAAAGAGAAGCAAGGAACAAATGCAGGGAAGAGAAGGCAGTTAGAAATGTTTGATAAGTACATAAAAAGATGTTCATCGTTAGTCATCAGAGGAAGTGCAAGTTTAAAATTCACAATGAGATACTAATACAGAACCCCTAGAATGAAAATTTAAATGAAAATGGATAGGACTGCTGAGGATGCAGAACAAATGAATTTCTCATACTGAAATAGTAGCGCTTCATGGAAAAAGAGTTTGGCGGTTGAAAGTTAACTGTGAATTGCCCAAGAACTCAGCAATTCCACTCCTAAGTATTTACCCAAGAGACACGAAGCATGTTCATGCAAAGACCTGTACACAAAATTACAGAATTATAGTGGTTACCAGTGATTAAGGATGGGGTAAGTGGACGGACTTGTCATATAGGGTGGGACCAGTTGTGAGTGATTAAAGGTAGCATAAGGAATCCTCAGAATTGTAATATCCTATATGTTCGCTGTGTTAATGTCAAAATCCTGGTTTTGCCAAGGTCATAGACTTTTGCAAGATGTTACCATTTGGAGGCTCTGGGTAAAGAACACATGTAATTTTCTGTATTTTCTCACAACTACATATGACTATCTCAGAGTTAAAAGTTTACCTAAATATTTAATTAAAAGGTGAGAACCCCGAATCTTGTGAAGGAGGCCCATGGGCATTGCTGGAGAACTGTGGGGCCCTGGTAGTGGTAGTGGCTGTTGACATATGTCCCAGAGGTGAAATTCTGGGCAATGGGAGGTCTGAACCACATACAGTACTGTAGAGCAGTTTACCTCAGTAGAATAAAGTTTTTTGTTTTTTTTTTTTAAAAATAAGGTGAGCTAGCCGGGCACGGTGGCTCGTGCTTGTAAGCTTCAGCCTATGAAGTGGCCGGGGCCAGGGATCGCGGTTCGAGTCCCGCCTGGGGCCCGTAGTGAGACCTGGTTCCAAAAAAACAGCTGGGCGTGGTGG
>PVHY01002922.1:0-116945 GCA_004024945.1 Uropsilus gracilis | reverse complement strand
GCCATTGTTGTTTCCCCAAATGGATTTCTGAGGTGAAATTCGTGAAGGGTTTTGCCCAAGTTTTCTTCTATGTATTTTATGGTTGCAGGTCTCACTTCCAGGTCCTTTATCCATTTTGAGTTAATTTTTGTACAGGGTGTGAGGGTGTTATCCTGATCCATTTTTTTACAAGTTTTGATCCAGTTTTCCCAGCACCATTCACGGAAGAGGCAGGCTATCCTTGTTCCAGGGTATGTTTTTGTCTAGCTGATAAAAACCTGTTTTATCCAGACAGAAGAAACAGTTGACGTTGTTCTTTATCTGGCTCCTCCTTTGATTCAGAAACCACGAAGGACTGGCAATTCTTAATGGCTATAAAGGGAAGATTGATACTTACCTGGCAGGGGTGATACGATGATAACCAAGGTGGTTTCCCCGGGACAAGGCTTATCCATTGCACTACGGATGTGCAGGCTCCTACGATTTTCCCAAAAGTCCTACGATTTTCCCAAAGATGGGAAAATGGGAAACTCAGCCGCGTAATTTGTGGTAATGGGGAACTGTGTTCAGGCTCTCCCCTGACAACATGGTATTAAAACACAGAAAAATAAATAAGATAAAATAAACGGGAAATTGACCTGTTTATTTTTTATTTTTGCTAAGAAGAACGCTATTACTTAAACAATAACTGTATCCGAAATTAAAAAAGTCAGCCCATTTGTTAAATTTCCAGAGGCAAATATTAGGCTATTATCTTAGGGATCAAATGTCATTCTAAAAATAATAATAATATATTAAGTTAATTTCACACACATTTAACTCTGAGTGTCCTGCTTGACATAGTTTAGAGAATAAAGAAATTAATGTCTTTTTCTTTCTTTAATGGAATTGCTTTTCCTATTCTTTGTCAATAGAAACCTCAGTCTCATTTTAATACTGTTGATTTTTCCTCTTGGAGTGGTAGTATCTGAAGCAGAAGAACATATCTTTGTTTCTAAATATTTTAATGATTTAAACTTCACTATTCTTACAAAAAATATTTTTACTCATGATTTCATGGTGAATATTAGTAGACAAAATGTAATGAATATAAACCTAGTTAAAATTGAGTATAAGAACCAGTAGAGGTATGTTTTAATATACTTCAACATGTATTTTCAGTATTAGTTGTATTTACAGATAAATTATTAATATCACTATTGTGGAAAAAAAAGAGTATTTTTTTCCTTCAGAAATGATTGCTCTGTATACAACCAGCCTCTTGTTTTATATAATTAAATATAATAAATAGTCTTTGCCACTCACCACCTGTACACACCTAGGGAAGCCACCTAACACCATTATACTTTGTTTAATGACCCACAAAATGGTGAAAATAGCACTCAAGTCATAAGGTTGCTCCAAGGACAAAATATGAACCAACATATGTATAGATCACAGAAGAGTCCTTATCTCCCAGCACATGCCAGAAAAATCATCATCATAATTATCATCATCACCATCGTCATCATCATCAATATCATCTTCACCACCACCACCACCAGCTTTATCATGAATGTCCATATGCTTCCAATAAGTTTATTTTTTTCTCACCCTGAGTACATAGCATCTTTTAGTTCAAATCAGAGCTGTTATATTTCCCTTGTGAAGTTAATACATAAAGAACCCAAGTAACTAATGGAACATAGCTTTATTATTTTTTTCTTTTACTGCTTTTCAAAAGCTTAGAATCATAAAGTAAACATTTCCATTACAGCAGCTCATGCCCAGGAGATATCAAAACTGACACCATGTTTCTTCACAGCAAGTTCTAATAAACTGAAACTGATAAGGACCATGAATTCTCAGTAACCTCAGATGCCAGACTCTCTTTGCACTTAATGAAGATGCTTTCCTATCCAGTGAGAAAAGGCACTTACTCCCACTAACACCTACACACAGGACTAATTCTGTCTTATCCCAATAGCTATCTTTCAGTGTTTAATTAGTCTAGTCATCACAAATTTCCCTTTAGAACTACTAAATACTACTTCGGTAAGGCCTCAACAAATTTCTTCATTAAAAAAGTTGTTTATTTAAAAAAAATAAAAAGGAATTTTTAAAAGTGCTTTCATAACACTTTCCTTTGGATGAGAGCCCAAGCATAGTAAAGAAATTGTCAATTTTGCAGAATGGAGTTTATGATAATAGAGAAACAATGAATGAGACAAGCACCTTTCGATCTCAGGTGAGCTCAGAGAATATGCTTGATGAGTATCTGTTTTGTGTGGCAGCGTAAAGTGAATACAGTGCTATCACCTATAGGTTATAAATCAATTTTTATGTGGAGACATCAATAATTGCAAAGACTTATTTTTAATTTTGCTTAATGCTAAAGTTGTTACATTTATTTATAGTCCCTTAATATTCAAATATATTCACCAAAAATAAAAATTTAAATTTAAGGATCCAATGGGCTAGATTTTCCAAAGCATTCAGCACTAATTACAAACTTAATAAAATGAACTTTCATTGTTTCAGTTCAAGGAGACTTATAATACTTATATATTGCACTGATGAAAGTAGATGCAAAACCTAAATCAAGTACCTGCAGAAAACACAAAGGAGAAAGGGAAACTTGAGCCCAATTCTTTAATTTTGAGAATGAAAAAATAATAATTTACATAAGTATATTAAAATCCCTTTTAATATGTCACCAGAGTTATAATAGCATGGGCCAAAAAAAAAATTATGTACTTGAACAAAACACATTGATAGTATAGAACATGTCTATATATTAATTTCTATTTTATAAAGTGGATTGTGTATATAATCATGATTTATTGTGTATTTCAGGGTAATTGAATTCATTGAATCATTTAAATAAAAGTAAATTTAAAGTATTAGACTAGGAGAATGATGCAATTGTACACTCAGTCCTATCAGTTTCTGCATTCTAAGGCAGAAATAGTTTTAAAATATATGAATTATCTATAATATGTGAATTGATGCTTCCTACAGATTACTGGAATGCTAATATTTTGTAGTGTGATGCATGAGTCTTCTGTGTAATGAAATAAGTTCTTTTTTTTGAGACTAAGTTTCACTATTTTTGCCCATGGAACCACAGGCTCATGTTGCCCAGGCTATCATGAACTCAAGCAACCCCCAGCCTCAGCTTCCCAAGTAGCTGGGACTACAGATGCGTGCCACCATGCCCAGCTATTTTTTGGGGACTAGGTCTCACTATGTTGCCCCGAGAAGAACTCGAACTGTGATCCCTAACCCCAGCCACTTCTTAGGCTGAAGCTTACAGGCACGAACCACCAGGCCCAGTTGAAATAAGCTTTTAAAATCAGTCATTGTTAAATAAGAATCCTAATATACATATGGCATTTCCACAGATTACTGTGTTCATAATTTTAAAATTGAACTGCTGCCAAAAGAAATAATTCAACTCAATTTATATTTCTTTTGTGGCAGTTTTATCTTCTCACCCCTGGTTTCCTGATGACAATTATAATTCTCAATATTGAGAAATGTACTTCTCAGCTTTTCCCAAACCCCAGGAAACCGTGTCATATATTTTATTTTGAGAAGGATATCATACTTCCAAGATGGACATTATTAGTATGGTTTCAAATATTGAGAGGTTAAAAGCAAATAAATACATGTACAACATATGTATATAAAATACATAAAGGAAAATAAATTAGATACAATTTCACTCAATGACTATTAATTGGATAAACTGCTCAAAATCATTGAAGTTCTCAGTTTTCAATGGTAGCAACGAAAGTGATTTCTAGTTAAGGTCAGCCACATAATAGATAATATTGGGTGACTCACACAATTAATAGGAATGTGAGAAGCAATGCAAAGTAAAGATTAAGGAAATGGACCCCTGAAAGGCAGAGAATACACAATGTGGGGACATGGAGTGAGTAGTGATGGATGTGTTAGTGTACCTAATACTTTCATGAAAAAAATAGAAGCTTTAGCAATGAATGCACCCTTAGTGTCTACTCATGTTGACTGCACTGAATTTGCACACAGTCCACAACAATTAAAATGGAATTCCTATGAAAAGCTCATTAAAGTCTTTTCATCATTATATAAACTGATAGATGAATGGATAACCTTTGCCATTATTATGCAAATGTTTTAATGAGTGAAACCTTAAAATATATTTTTTTGCAAGAAGGTGAGATTGGATCACCAAAGGGAAAGAATATTTACACAGTCTTATGATCTAGTTAGCTTAATGTGACTGAATGATACATTATGCTCTTAATGTGGTATTGAATTTAGTATTGAATCAGGTAATGCATATATATCTGGAGGGCAGACGAAGATAGTGTGTGCCTTTACAATAAATCTGTGATCATATTTTTCCTCGATAATTATGTATAATGTCCCAATTTTATGTATTTTAAACACTTAATGCAGTGGATGAATCTATATATCATGACTAAAATCATTTACTGAGAAAATCTGTCCATTCTCTCCTTAATTTGGTTAAATAAACAAAAATTATGAGGCAAACTTGTTAGAGCACTTGTTAAATGAATGGTATTTGTCATATTGCCTTACAGCATCGTTAATGGGTTTGAACTGTCCGATGAGTAATGAGTGATTGCTTGTAAAGAGTATAAAAGAAGCAAATATTTCAAACAATGGAAGAGTAAATGAAATAATCACTAATCCATTTCCAAATTGAAGATCTCATGTGTATTTGTTGGAAATCAGGTGGCATGAATTTGTCATCTCATTCACATCCTAGTGCACCCCACTCTTAAGCATTATTTAAATAATATAAGTAAAATATATGCTGAAAGGAAACAATATGACCTCTGCTATGTCGATGTGTTTTTTGTATTTTCCCATTGAGTCAAACAAAGTCAATGAAAATAAACTAAATATAGAAGGTGAATCATTTGAAACTAATTTCACTAAGAAAATGACAAATGTAGTTCCTTTTTTGTTGTTGGTTTAAAGAGTAAAAGGGGAAAAATTGTGTCTCTCTCAGTAGAAAGATTTTTATTCATTTTTTCCTGAAGACAAAAGTGTCTCGTGTCAAACCTGGTGTCTGCTCATGCTCAGTTCTCCGCACAAGCTTAAGTGAAGATTGCTCCTTAGCCAGAAGTCCATCTGAATTGCACATTCTTACTCTAACTTTTCTGTGCAGCCCTAAGAGATAAAAGCCAAATCTTATTCTAGTAGAATATGATTATGATATATAGGAGTGGAGGAGTTGCACACAGAAAATTCAACAATACCTAAACAACTTGAAATATTAAAGAATTCATCATGGAATCATGGTGCACAACTATAGGTAAAGAGCCAGACACTCCTCATGAAGAGATATTTAAACTTGGTTTATGATAGTCTGGTAAATGAGTTTCAAAGATTTGAGAAATTTAGCCTTAGTATTTACCATTATTTCATCTTGTTTCATTAAAACTAGATTTGAATATGTAAGATAAAACTAGAGTTTTCAATAAACTATCCACTTATATATTCACTAAAAATGCCAGCAGTTGAAATATTTTTGGTGGGTTGTAAAAATGATGTATCAAGGAAGATATAAATGACCTAATCTAATAAAACCAGTAAATGTTGTTGCCTGTAAATTTTAAAAATGTCTTTCATAAAATTAATGTATCATTCCCCTTTCTTATACAAACAACAGCTTATACAAAGTGCATCTAACATGACCACATTACAAGGAAGGGATGTGTTCAACAATTATTTATTTATTCATTCACCTTTAAAAAATAATATTGGAGTAACCAGGGGTCTAAATAGTTAATAATAGTCACAACCATGACAACAAAGTAGAACACAGATTTTAACAGGATAGAAAATTAAAATTTCTGAAATGTTATCTTGCCCCCCAAAAAAGATCTACTGCTGGGGAAATGATTTCTTTGACCCACCTATCTGTCTTTATTTGTGCACTTAGGTAATAACTGTAACTTCACTATATTGTAATGAGTACTGCAATCAACATGGAAGTGCAGATTTTCCTTCTTATTCACATCTTAGTATCCCTGAGGTAGGTACCTAGGAATCTGGGTCAGGTCATGTGGTAGATTCATATTTAATCTTTGAGAAACCTCCATATTGTTTTCCATAGGGACTATGCAAATTATATGAACTGGTGGTATATATATGTATATGCATATATATATATATATATATATATATAATATCTCTCTATCTAACTAGATAAAATTTAGACTTAGATGTAAATAATCTGTTTCAATGAAAACTGAATAATACAGCTGTAATCACAGTTTCTTAATATAGATCAGAATTTTCCAGTGGAATGTTTCCAGTTGTGGAACAAACACAATTTGTTTAGTTATAGGCAATGATAGAGTCATGTTCTTATACACTCACACAAACACACACAGAGACACACTTTGTTTTGTTTTGCAGCTTAATCATACAAAATAAATGAAAGGATGCTATGTATAGCAGAACAATAATAACTCTTTGCCTTTTGAGTGATTAATTTCAGCTTATTTATTGACTATAATATAAATCCCTATACGTTTGAAAATTTGGTGAATGTCTATTTAATGTACATTTGTAAAACTGGAGAAAAGTTTATAGTCATCATAGCACTATTTCTTGGTAGTAATGAATCCTATTACATTTACGACTATGTTATCATATCAGTTAATGCATTTTCTGTGCAATGATGCAGTACCACCCCCTACATCCATCAGCAAAATGAAACATTTTTCAAGGTCTCTGCTTGAATACTAAATAAATCAATAGAAAATATGCAGAATCAAAATGTGGGAGATAAAAACATGTTAACCATAACTTGACTAATACTGCAGTTCAACATTTTTATTTTGACAACTACATTTTTGTACTGTAATATATAAATACTGATCTTTCCTAGTTAAGCTTATTTTTAATGCCAACAGGTTTGATTTATCCACTGAAATCATCAAATAGAATATTGATTACTTTTAAAGGCAAACAAAAATGTGATTTGCATAATGCTTCAGTTCTTAACTGAAACAACTTTAAAATTCTTACTTTACATACATTTCTGTGCCATATCGACATATATGTTGCTCACTTCGATTTCTTCCAGATCAAAAAATTTCACCTAATATAGATTTTTTTTCTTATTTCTGGCAATTACTTTATATTAACTACTGATGTAAAATATTTTATTGCAGAAACATAGATAATAACTAAGCATGGGGATAATATTTTAACTAGGAAAATCTCCAGGTGATGTTATCCTACAAGTGATTTTCCGTGAAACTTTTCTCTTGTATTCTTTCAGCCAAACCTATTTTGATGAATGGTTGGCCTTAAAGTTTTGAATATTCAACATAAAGTTTGGAAACAAATCTGCACCACTATCAAAAGTGAACATTACAAACTTCTTGTGATTTTTAAAATAATAACTTTGAATTATATTTCCTAAAATAAATGCATTTTAATGACTTAATTATCATTTTCTTGAATAAATATAAATTATCCTAATTTTATAGAAGTATGTTCAATAACTAAATAACACATCACTCTTTTTAGCATTAAGATTTTATTACAACTATTTTTGTTATGTAGTTAAAATGACACATTTCAGCATGCAATTTTTAAGTATTATATAAGATGAAATTATATAGAAAATGTGTTTTATAATGTGATCATAAAGTTCTTGGTTAAACTTCATATTTTTAGGTTGATGAAAATTACCTTTTCCAGATTTGTTTAGGTTACTGTACATTTACTATCAGAAAGAAGTGTAAGTATAGGATGAATCTTATAATGATGGGAAAAAGATTTATTACTGATTATTATATAAAGTGACTTATTTATAACATGCCAGCATTTACATCTATGCTCTTATTATGCTAGTCTAAGTCCATTATACATAACAGGGCTAAATAGATAAACACATGCGATATATTTCAGGAAAGATCATGTAAGAGGAAAATATGAGTACAGTTTTCAATAATCTTTAGCAAAATTAGTGCTGTCCACTGTGAGTGTGAAAGATGTTAAATTATAAAGAATGAGTTTAACTCTATTGTTATATTTTTACTTGCAAATACATAATTTATGGGTGGAAGCTAACATTGGAGAACCCAATTTTTTAAATAATGCAGGCATGTTATTGAGACGGAATACAACCAGGGTGATCGATACAGTGCCTCCAACATTTTTTTATTAAGAATGATGAGAACGCAAAGATGATGGTTCTACCATTCTTTCAAAATGCCTTAACCATTTTACTTTTGAAAGTGATATGGTGTACAATATTGTCAATAATAGTTTGCCTACGTGGAATAAGATGCAGCTGCTTTCAATAATTTTAAGACTTTTTCCTCAGGAGATGTTCTCTGAATCACCATATACTTAACACCATCTGGGGGACGTATGTGAATATTGTTAATCCCTCCTCCTGCCTCACTCTGCTATATACTACATAGGAATCAATTCCAAGATTTCATCGAGATGGCAATACTGTTTACCGTGTTTCTTACTGAACAGCCAACAGATTTTAGAAATAGAAAGAGTACTCCATAAGGTATTACAGAGGGTTTTGGTGTCTCGTCTAAAGAAAATTTATCTTGCCTCAATATTTGGAGTGTTCTTCTTTTTTAGTTTCCGGAGTTTTTATTTTATTCCTCCCCCCACCCCCAACCCTTCGGAGTCTTTCACTTTAGAAGTATTACTCATGGGAAGATTAATAATAGGGGAAGGGAAATTCTTTGTTGTTGATGTCTGAGAGAGATATATGATTGTGAAAATGAGGCCAGAAAGAAAAACTAACCCTGGAGCTGAAGTTTTTTGACTTAATGGAGATGGATTTCTCTAGAAGTATAATAGTAGAAGTTGACCATATAGAAATTGATTCACTTAAGTGATTCATATGTGAAGAATCCTTGGGAAGCATTGCTAAATTCCCAGTCAAGAGTGAACATTCCAATTGGAAAAACAGTTTTCCAGTCTATGTGTGGGAAAATACTGAAACAGATGTATTCCCTGTGTGAAGAAAGTTGAGAATATTGAGAACTGGTAGATCATTTATGTTCAGATATCCATTGAGAAGGTTTTAAAAACAATAACATATGGTATCTATGAAGGAATATTGTTGACTTTTCCTATAAAAATCAGACAAGCACAGTGTCTGGGAGATATGGAGAATGAAAATCATCTTGCAGGATCTGGAACTAGGTAACAACAATTAAGCCAAAAATTTAACTAACCACCAAGAGATGCGGTTTCCTCAATAGATGAAATGGCTGAAGTTTGGTAGTTTATATTCCTAACAGCCTGTTAGTCACAAAAGATAAAAAGAAAAGCGTATTTGATAGAAAAACATTTCACTTGTGCTCCTGAAGAACTAGTGACGGTTCAACTAATGAAAGCTAAAAAACTAACAGAGATGGACAAGTAGTAGTTTTTATTTTTATTTATTTATTTATTTTTGTAGACCTCAGTTCAGGTAATGCTATGCAGAAGCTTTGGTCCTTGGGTGAGGGTGGGGATGGTGAAGTGTTTCTAGTATAAGATCACTAAGCATGAATACAATTTAAAATAAAATCCAGAAGTTCACATGACACACAATTAATGTGTGAAGAAAATAACAAGAATTCCAAAGACCGAGAATACGTCTAAGTCACACAAACAGGAATATCTCCCTAAGTGAACCAGAGAGTGTTGTGCAGAATCTTGAACTGCTGACTTAATTTTATAAATTTATATAAGAATCATTTCAAGTGAGTTACAGGATTTGGACAGTTATTCTGAAAGAGTTTGACTGCAACGTGGAGAAGAATGGAAAGTCACTGGAGAAAAATGGGTTAATAAAACCAGCATATGTTGCATAGACTATCAACATGAATTTGCCTCAATGATAGATTCCAATTATCAAGAACAAATTCCTATCATCCATGTGCAGTTTGGATGTTATGTTTTAAAATTGGGGAAACATTTGTGGAAAATGTTATATTTAGTTCACCTAAAAGTTAACATCAATCAATATTTATAGAAAGCACATGTTCTTTTCAAATGGTATAAATTTTCGACATTCAGCTTTTTATAGCAATTCAGCTAACAGAACACCTTAATCAGCGCTCTAGTGGAAGGAGAACAAAATGTGCACATATAGATGTGAGAACTTGTATTCACAAAATTCCATAGTAATGTAAATGATGCAGAAATCAATAACATTAAAACAAACAAACAAAAAGGTAACATAATATGAGGGGTGTCCCGTAAGCAATGAAACAACATGATCAGATTTATCTATTTTGAAAGATAACAAGAGAGATTAAATCTGCAAAAACCAAATGGAAATCACAATTCTTTATTTGAAAGACTTAAACTTTATATAAAATATACATGGTAATGTAATCTGATGACAATATAACCATCTTATGTAAGTAAGCCTTTTCTTTTTAAGTATTCTTTTCCAACATCATGAGGTGGGATGACCTATTAAAAGCCTGTGGTTATTGGACACACGAGAGATAATTATGATCCAGATATGTGTGATAACAATAGAGATGAAGATGAAGGGGCAATGTAAAAAGATATTAGGAAATATAATGGGGCAGGATGATTGTGTAAATGAGTTTTTTGAAGTGGGACAGAGGGAATAGTCAAGAATAGTCTCTGAATAACTAACTTGTGAAAGGGTACATCACATACTATCATAAATTGAGAGGGTCCCCTAGAAGAAACACTTGGTTTGAAGAAGGATTTGATCAATTGTAGGTTAAATTTTAATTTCCTGGGAGAAGATAGATGATTCAGGATGTAATAGACTAAATTTAGTGGGAGAAAGGTTTATTGTGTTGGGAAAAACATGTAGTTGCATCATCTCTGAATGCCAACATAATGATTGTGATACAAGTCACAGCAGGCTTCCAAATAACACCAATTAGTTCAGTGTGATTTTCTCATGACATTGATGGGGAAAAAAAACTGCAACAATTTCAGACAATACTGAATACCGCCTCCATATTCATGCACCTGCTCTTACTATGCCATTGTTCTTCAAGCTGCAGTTACCAGGAACCAACAAATAATGTTAGACAGATTCTCTGTAATGATCAAGAGCAAGTTGTTTTCCACCAATTACAGAAATAAACATAAACACAGACATTTTGACAAAAATGAAATAAAGAGCAACATATGGCAACAGATCAGCTAAAAATCTTGCAAAAGACTGCAATCGGGTAAAGGAGTCTGTAACAGGTATATGAATCAAAAATAGTATACGTAAAGGAAACCACTTTAAGATTAACTGTGAACAAGCATAGAAAAGTGAGGTCATCATTTTGTTCTTACCTGTGGTTGATGTGTAGTTCAAGGAAGAGAAAGCTGGAGTTGGTTCCATTGCACTGAACTGGGTGAAACAGACTAAACGATTTTCAGGTAGTTTCAGAAAGAGGCTGTGCCATGTTAATGCAACCAAAATGTTATTCACAATGGAATAGCAATACATTGACTCATTTATTTTTTAGCATTCATTAAAGAAAGTGCTTTAATATTTTGGGGGGCAAATGTATGCAGGGAAATCTTTAACATTAGAGGTTTTTTTTACTACATAATTTTAACACATAACTTCGTACACTCTGCTGTGAAAAAAAACGTGTTTATTAACTGATTTGATTTGAATTAACTAATACAATATTCAACACTGAACTGATGGAGATAATAAATATGAAGGCTCAACTTAATAGAATTTACCAAGATTTTATAATAAGTGACTTTGAAAATGAGGTACTCATTGTGTTTAGAAAATGAGGTATCCGTGAGAAAGCAAAGGAATTTAGTAGAGAAATTTGTCAGGTATGTAAACTTTAAAAGAATTAGAACATTGAGTTTGTATACAGTTTCCTTCTTGAGAAATGGAAGTTGAAACAACTATTTCCATGTGTCATTTGAAGTTAATATAAGATTGTCAGTAAGTTCAAGTGTATGAAACCTGAAACCATTTGGCCCTGATTCACCATTATGGGTCCACATCTCAGAACTGTTCTAATACATTGCAGGTATTAAATAAATATCCTTTTGTTGAATAACAAAGCAGTGAGAGCTAGAATAAAATCAAGAGCAAGAATTAGACTGAGACATGGAGGTGTAGGGGAAGAGGGAGGGAGGAGATATATGAATTTTGTGGGGAAAAAATGGAGCAAAACAAAAGTCACTGAACTGAACTCTAGCAGGTCAGCTCAAATGTTCTCACTACATTTTCTTACACATTTCAGAGTATTGTTACATCATTTCTTCAACAGAATATTAGTACAAAATAAAAGAGATAATAACTCGTGGTGGAATAAATTTGATATTAGTTGCAAAAAATACTCAAAACACAGATGCTCATATTACTTTATGGAATAGTTTCCTATACTGCATTAACATTTAATGGATTTTTCAAATGAAGCACACCCAGTTCTAATTCTTTATTCATCAGCATTCTCAGTGAGAAGTTCAGAAAAAAATTCTGGCATAAAAATGGCAATAAAGTTAATTTGCAATTATACCCTTCTATTTACAATGTCAAAAACAAATAAATCTTTCTCTGGAAAATATATATTCTATCTTAATATTTTGCATAATTTTACGAACTCATTTTCCATCATTTTCACAGTAATGAACTGAGTCAGTATTGTTCTTTGCCCTAATTAATTCCTCTAATAGTCAATTGAAAAATTATTCAAGATTGGGTGCTCTTTTACTGAAATATGGTCAAACAGTCATTGCAGCACATACTAAAACTGTTTGCAATACTTTGTTCCTATTTTGTACTTTCCTTCCTAGAACTTCACACTTGTCGCCTGTCATTTTCACCACTTTGAAAATATAAGGGAAATTTTCTTCTTCTGCGATATCCTTCCATCTACAATATTAGCATCAGGAAGACACTTGTCTTCAAGGCACTGAGGCATGTTCATAAAGCTGCTTCAAAAGAGAGGGTTGTGGCTAATATAGAGACATAGTAGAATTCATATAATTCACATAGACAATTAAAATATCAGACATATGCATATGTTTAACCTGTTTTCCACAAAGAAATGTAGGAATCTTTGTCACAAACTCTAATCAAAGCATCCCCTGTTCACCACACTTTCAACACACACAAAACAATAACCACTCTTCTATGTGTGTGCCCTCTTCTAAGACACCTCACAAATTCTTGCTGTGGCTTACAATACTACATCCCCTTAGCTTTTGAGTCATTCTCTGCCTTTACGGCCATAAGTCTAAAAGTAGAATATTTTGTGATTTTTTTCTCCTAGTAAAGCTGATTAAAAGCTGGTTAATATCCTAGCTGATCTACAATGCCTATCTCTTTATTGTATTAATTTGTTTTCAGCAATTTGTAACTATAAGTCATTCTATGGCATATCTCTATATCCTTTCCTTCTTGGCAAACGCAGTTTAATTATTTTCATCTATATATGAATATATATAATAATCTATATATAATAATGTACATAATATATAGATCTATATATAATGAGTTTTTGTTTTGTTTTATTAGTCCATCGTTATTATTTGTTTCTTTATCTTCCACATGCAAGTGAACTCATACAATATTTGTCTTTCTCTGACTTATTATTTGTCTTAGCATAGCATCCCCTAGATGTTACAAGTGTCAGCTTCTAATGACTATATCCGGGTAGTATTCCTTGTCCATATCTGCCACATCTTATCCACTTATCCAGCAATGTACATTTAAATTATTCCTAGATCATGCTCTTAAAATAAGAGAGAAGATATATGGATAATTTCTCTGTGCTTATCATCTTAACATTTGTTCCCATGTTTCCAGATATATTTCTAAGTTCAGTTGATATCCCTCATGTAGAAAATACCTCTTTAATGAAATAGTGCATGTTTTGACAAAATAGATGTGTTTTAGGTAATTAGGTTAAGGGAGTTATTAATCCCATCATTCAGAAAGTGAAAGATGGATAGCTTCACTCATTTGTACAATATAAATACCCAAATGAAACAAGCTGGCAAAATATAACAAAAGATAGTTCTTAGAGACTCTGAAAAATATACTGGTCCCCAGAATAGTTAAGAGGGAGGGAGAGGAGATGGAAAGAAATAGTGATTAGGCACTGGTCTTTTGTGGAGTGTGAATGAATCATGAGCTCATAGGAGGGTGTCAAAATAGGCACCCAAAATTAAATTATAAAGTAAATAATTGTCAAATCAGTAATATTTGAAAAAAAGGGTTTAAGAAATGGAGCTTGTGGATATACCTTCTGTAGGTTTGGGTTGTTTTTCCTTCAGTATTAAGGAGTTCGTGGAGAGCAATCTAGCCATGTATTGAACCTCAACCACCCTAACTTTACCACCCATCATCCTCATGATCAAGTGTAAATAATATGTAAACACTCCTTATCAATAAACATAGTTGTCAAAATATTATGACTTTATATGTAATCATCACTTATTTTTTTTTCAAAATATTAAATATCTAAGAGAGCTCTGATTTTTCAGAGCACCAAGAATAATGAAAATCTAAGCTAAAAAGTAAATTATGCTTACATTTGAAATACTATAAGTATATAATTCTCCAATAATGATAGAGAATATAGAATTTATTACACAAAAAAAAATAAAAAGTCTCTTCAAATAGCATGGTTTCATAGAATGCAGTTGTTTATTACATTGGTGAATTGATTTTTCTATAGCTTCTATTATTTAGAATGAACACTTAATTAAACTCACTTAACTTTCTGAATTGCAACTTGACTGTATGAAGAAGACAGAAAGAAAAGTAATGATAATTTCATAAAAGTTAGATAAGGATTATAAGCCAAATTATAAATTAACCAAATTATAAATTCACTGATAGTAACAGGGCCTCTGTGTTTTCATTCTAATTGGTTGGAAAATCTACAGAATTGAAGTTAGAATCTATTTATAGGTGCTCATTATAAGTAAATGTAGTCAAACATGATCCATCATATCCTAAAATTTTACTGAAAATGACACTCTGGAAAGACCATAGGCATATGCTAAAGTGTGTAAAACAATCATTAAAATAGAAGACCCAGAACCCTGAGATGAATCAGGGGAATATCAGTGCCAAATCATTTTATTTTAACAAAAAATATAGCTTGCCAATATCTAAAACAATGTAATTTTTCTACTAACCAAATAGCTTGTTGCTAAAACATAGGGCAGAAATTGATGAGTTAGATGAATAATTGTCAAGAACTGATTAAACCAGAATGATAATAGAGCTGTATTTCTATTAGGTAAAAGTTTAGACTTTCCTAGAATTCCATGTTAATGCACAATTATTTCATTAACTCCAAATATCAGCCTGTTTATTAACCAAACAAGTAGGAGTTTATTTATTTTAACTGTTCATAAAACACAAGTTCTGAAGGTCAAAGCAATACAAGGTTATGTTCCTTCAAATACAAACAAAATATTATAACTAGATAGAAAGATCTTTGAATTTAACTTACTGCTTCTTGTAATATGAGCTTTTAATGTTAAGGCAGCATTTTCTGATTTTCAAAGTCATAATGGAACAGATTCAATATGCTAAGATAGATCAAATAATTCCACAATAGCTCCGGAAAAGAAAATCAAAGACATTGGAATTAAATCTGCCTCATGCACTAGTATTTAAATTTAAATGAAGTCATTGATTATCAGTCTTAGTTAATATAAATTGAGTAATATTCCAGATTTATCTATTTAAGCTAAATTTAAAACATGAATAAAATCTTCTCCCTAACTTCATAGCAATATAGCCAGGGTTTTAGTTAATGATATAATCTTACTATATGTAGAGCTGTGATTAAAACAATTGGCTATTAAAACTATGAATTTATGGTCTCATAATTATCAGGAAATACTAAAATCTACATGTGTAGTTCATTTTGCATCAGTCATGAAAGTGGTAATTCTAACCTAGAATTCACACTGTTTGGTTTCTTTTACACAACAGAGCATTATACTAATGAACACTGTTGCTCCATAATTCCTAAATTATATGTAGTATAAGTTTTATACTTGCAATAGTTTGGTTATGAATAATCACTTAACTCACTGAGTCACACTTGATTCTTAGATCTATGCTTCGGTTATGAAACAAACAGGTAAAAGTGAGTACTGCCCTTCTCTCTATAGGTATAAAGTGTTCTAAAGAGCTCAGTATTCCAGATGTACATTCATTGTCAATAGCATTCTTTTGAATGGGCATTGGGGGTTATTTATTTTTACATGCATTTTGCTAAAACTCTTGAGTATTTAAGAGGGCTTTTATCAACCACTGCCACACTTTTTCAAACAACTGTCTTTACACCTTATGAAAATAGTCTCCACCAATATTTTCTGCTTCTTCTCTTACTTCTCAATTTATTTTTAAAAATCATTCGGATTGATCATATTAATAAATCTTTCAATTTCAAGTTAATAAATAAATGTAATAAATAAATTAATGAATAAAACATTTTCAGTTTTCCATTAATAAATAAATCACAGCAACTTCATGCTGGACTCCCATTACATACAAAATATTTTTCACTACCTTGAAAGACCCTTGTCTTCCAGGAGAGTGTCACATGCTCCCCAAAACCTTTAATTTCCAAAAGTCAGGCACACTATTTTATCCTCTGTCCAAAGCCCTCTTCCCAAAAGTATCTATGTCTTTACTCCTCCTAGCTGTTTATCCAAACTGATCATTCCACTAAGGTGCTTATATATTATTTGTAAAAGCCTAGATTTGAAACCATTTTACACATCTCACTTTCCAGTCCCTCCAATGGGGTGTTTAATCCATAGTGTATCACAATCTACTATACATTATTCTATTTTTAGATTTGTTTATCTATTTTTCCTACCTATAATGTCCATGAGGATAAAAATCATGGACCATTTTGCTCAGTTTTTATATTCCTGCAACTCACAGAGCTTCTTGTGCAAAATATGTGCTAAATGCTTGGAAGAAAGGGAGCATTGGATGGTCTTTTAGATGTGTAAAGCAATTGAATTAGGTCTTTTACAAAAATATGTATCCAGTGTGCAAATCCTATCCTGGACTTGCTCCACCTGCTCTTTAGACCTGCACAGATACCTTCTGATGAGATAATAAATGAGCTCAGGTTCTATTCAGCCTCTGCTTAGAGACATCTGTCTGAACAGTATCGGATGATCATTCCACAACCTTGTAAAAACTGACTTAAATATTTGTTGTATCTCCCTAAGCTGGACATTGACCTTCAGTCCTTAAGAAACACATGTCTTGGACAAATCATTGCCAGAGAAATAGTTTAGTGAAAATGTATGACTGTAATTCTCATCTGAGATTCTTATACCCTAGTATATTGAGAGCTGAGTTGGAGATGTGTCAAGGAAAGACATAAAATCAGTTGTTACTGGTTTTGCTATCATTGCTTCTTTGCTTTTTCCAGTTACCAGGCAAGGAACAATCATCTGAAGTGTCATGAAAAACCTCCCCAAATAAAACTGAAAACCCTGAAACCAAAACCAACTAGTTAGAGATTAATTTATCAATAATATATACCATTCAAATATTACCTAGACCAAAATTTATATCAAAGAATTGCCTTATTGCATACAAGAACAAGTATATCCCAAATTCTCAAAATATATAAAAGTGTTCATTAAATAAAGTTTAAGATTGTAATTTTATTTATACACTGGTTTCATTACTTTTTGCCAAACCTGGTCAACTTTACAAATGTCTTGGTCTAAGAAAGTCCCTGCAAAGTTGCTTTCTCTCCTAAATTAACTGCCCCAAGAATGAGTTCAGAAGTAGTAGCTCGTGCGACCCTTGAACACAACCTCGGCACCAATCTGTGTCCAATGAATGAGGAAGTCAGTGGATAAATGAATGATTAGAAATAGAAAAATATGAAGTTAATAAGAGAAAGAAAATAGTTGTGAGTTCAGCTTTTACACCATTCCTTATCCTCATTCAGGAGGAAAAACAGTGGATGAAAGTAATGACTTACATAGACTATTCATTACGAACATCCCATTTACAGAGCCTGTCCTGACAACTCCCATCTTGTGATGATGTTGTGTGGAGGCAAATTGTCCCCTGAATTAATGACAGATGCATCAGGGCCTTTATCTAGCACATTGTTTGAAATGATTAAACTCAAGGAATGTTTGCTTAATCTATTTTCCTTTTTCCATACACTGTGCTCTTCGCCGGAGGCAAAACCATCTAATAATTTTCAATTGAACAGAACCATAACTCATGGCCCAATAAATTATTAAGGAATCCTGCCTTGCTTCTGATTCATCATCCATCTTACCACATTGGCAGAAAGCCTACTGAATTCTCTAACAGTTCTTGCCATGATAAATAGACCCATTCAAATGTTGGAATAAAGTCATATGTGTTTATGTGTGTACTTTTTCACAAATTATAATTAAAATATTTTTCACCAAAACTCTATAGTAATAATATTCTTGCTCTAGAAAGTTTTATAATTATATCATCTATAATTTTCTTCTTAACCTTTGACAGTTCAAGAAGTAATCATTATATTCACCCTGAAGTTAGATTGAATAATGACTTATAGAGCATAAGATTTCAAAATACTGCTTCTTATTTCTTCATCATCTTATTCTTTGTATGCTAATATTCTAACATCTGTTTTCTAAAAGTCTAGAGCCAGTATCATTGAAATGGATGTATTCTACATCCTAGGGGTGGAGTTGGGATGGTGGTGAGTTGTGAAAAACTTCAAAACTAATACCTAATTAAGGGTAGGAGCAAGAAATCCTTTACACTTAAGACTTATCACTTAATGTCCTGTCATGCAAAAATGTGTTGATGCATGTTTTTAAAGCACTAAATATCTGAATCGCTTGATGCCAGATCTGACCTTACTAATCCACATAACAAGTAGTCAAAAAAATAAACATGATTTTCCATCTGCTATTAACTATTAGTTATCGCATAAAAAGTACAATTTTAATGATAAAAATGGAATCTTTGATGGATCAGAAACTGTATCTGCCTCACCAGTAAGCTGTAATTTAAAACTCTTAAGAGAGGAACAGAATATGTGAGCCACCAACCTCAAGACAGTGTAGGTCTGTAGAATTTATTTTTCTATTCAAAATGTATTTTCTATTCAAAATTGGAAACTCCTGATATAATAGTTTTAACAATAAACTTTGGGGGAAAACAAACAAAAAAAAAAGCAGCCAGATGTTTACAACTCTTCATCAGTATTTCATTTCATTTGAATTTTTTTCTATGTTGCTCACAAAAACTGAGGTGCCATTTTATTTCTTATGAAAACGTGTAATGATTCATTTAAAAGTCAAAATTGTTGTTTTGAATTTTTGCACTTTATTTTAGTACCCCATTATGTCTCTTAAGCTTTCAAGACCAGATTTATATTTCTTTGTTGTGAGATGAAGAGTTGTCAATCATTTAAACATTATCATTTGTATCAATTGCCTAGTCCTCATCACTTAATTCCTGAAGATACAATTGAGTCAGATGTCTTTTGTGTGTGTCAGAGGAGGAAACAAAGCAAAAACAGTAATCACATGTTCATGCTTGACAGTTTCCAGGACACTATTGCTTCATCAACAGCACTTGCAACTGCGGCTAAACAGCACAAGGGTTAATAAGATGCTGCAGGGGTTTTTACACTATGTCTACAAAACTTCAGAGATTTTCCCTTTAAGCTTTCCCATCTACCTTTTTGAATGTTGACTCCCTTGTTTCATAAGTGAATGCTTCAGCAAGATCTTTAGGAATCAAAAAGAAAAGCAAAAAACAAACAAAACCAAAAATTTACCTAGTGCCCAATGAATTTCTTGTTTTTTTACCAAATTGATGATATCCGAAAATCTAGGATCCAGCCTACATTCTTGCTTACAGGAATTGAGGATAAAACTTGTACTTTAAGAGATATGATATGATCATGAAATTATTAAAAGGTCACTAAGCATTTGACGCATTAGCCATATAACTCAGAATTTACCTTTAATAGCAGCTGAAGAGCATGAAACTGACTGAGGAATTCTTCAGGCAAAACTCTCTTTTTTGCTCCTGAGATCATAAACTTTTACTATGAACTCTATCCCATACCATGCCATATGATCTAATGTCCTTTGTGAAGCAAAAATTTGTACAGATTTTCCATGGAACCCATTTAGATTGAACAAACTTTTACTACATAGCATATATAGTAGACCAGTGCTTGGGGAAGCCAAAATGTAGACAATTATTATTTCAAAAGATATAGTCTCTCTCTAATTTTAATCGCTGTGCCTTGAGGATATATAGAAATGAAAATAGCAAGTCCTGAGTAAGTATGACAACTAAATTAAGGAATTATTCAGTCCTGTGTCTTTTTATAGAAAAAATACAATTGAAAAGAATACATGTGATAAAAGAAATCAGCAGATGGCAAAACCACTGCAAGAATGGATATAAACAGTTCTTCATTCAATAGTTTCTATGGTTAAACCTTCCCCTAACGAGATATATCTCTGTGAACAAGTGCATATGTGCATTATGTAGATGTTGTGTTTAGCATATACTTAAGTTGATTCTTGAAAGCATCATAGTACAGCTCATTGTTCCATTAAACTAATCTTAAAAATTTATTTTCATTAAAAACCCTGAGTTCAAGGACTCTTATAAACTCTTTGACACATATATAGGTGGTGGTAACTCAGGTAAAAGGTGTTAATTGTATGATGAAGGGCAGTTTTGGACTGTGAGTAGTGAACATAAAGGATTGTGTAGAATGTTGATCTGCAGTGATGCACATTGAGAACCTGTATATCATCATGCAATGTGACCTCCTTAAAAAATATTTTTAAAACAGCCAAATGGGAAAACTGAGACAAGTTGTTTAGGCAAGATCATCATGAACAAAATGAATACAAATAAAACCTTAACTGCTCACTATTTAGAGATGAACTTGACTTCATAGACAGAAGCCTCATTGTACAAATACTAAAATAATGTTTTAAGAATTCCATGGAAATTCCTTGGACCTCCAAAAAATAAAAAAGAGAGAGAAATGATTTGGCCACAGGTTCCTCATTTATCATGCAGAATTATGGCAATGAAAAAAGATTGATTCCATTTGTTCCTAATTCAACAGGCAGCTCTTATCACTGGAGCATAAAAAAGAAAATGTATCAGTTTGTATAGGTAAATAATTAGATGAGCAGTGTGAACATTCTTCATTCATCGAAGGAAATATACCCAGTCAGTGTAGGTCGGAACTTCAGTTTGTCTCCCTGGTCATTAGAGTGTATGTCGATTAGTTATCTACTAACTCATTAAAGCACTGCAAATTCAGGTGCAATGAAAGGCAATCATCAATTTTGATTATCACATGTGTATGGTCGGGGCTGGTTGGCTGGTTCAGAATGAGTAGGATGACATGCTTCTTGGTGCATATCTAGCTTCACATACATCCTTTCTGGAGCCCAAGTTTTGGGGTGGTAGATGCATATCAAGTAAGAAATGAAGAAACAAAGTCCTTCTTAAAACTGAACCTGTAAATTTAATTCCCATTCACCTGTTATTGTACTCTCTGCAAAAAGTTTTCTACTTCCAATGGCAGAAACACAATAAAGCAAAGAAAAACACACCTTCGTAGAGTTGAAAGCAGTCACTTGTTCTTGCCTTTCCATCAGAGCCACCCTTAAATCTAGGACTATACTATCAAGTGTATGCAAGGACTTGTAAGGCCTGGCATGTTATCAACTGTGATGCACACAGGGGCTTGACTGAGTGCTCATTAAGTGTCCACTTTTTCAAATGTTGAGTCAAACATGGATAAAGTCATGGATTCTGGACCCTAAGATACCATGTGAGACAGATTATAAACTGTCTCAGTTGAGCTCACCAACTGCAAATGCAAACACCACATGGCAGTATCCAATTAACTCACCTCAGAGGGAACACAAGCACCAAGAGAGAGCAACAATGCTGATCAGATCAGAGCAACCAGAATTTGTTCTGTGAAAACAAAACCTCTAACAATACTCTTGTAAGTAACTGTATTTTCGAATGATTTCTCACAAAGAAAAAAACTGCCTGATGCACGTCATTACCTAGCTATGTCGCCCTTATTAATCCTAGACATATAGCATTGACTTTGACATTGGATGGTAGTGAGGAAATGGATAATGCACAGATAGCATTTATTATATGTTACAGATGACTGTAGCCAGTCATATTTTCTAACAAAGAAAAATGAGACCAGTCAAAATGCTCTGATACAAAATGACATATATGTATGCTCTGATACATAATGAAATATATTTAAACATTTACATGGAATTTCTTCAGATGTCATACTGCTATTTTTTTAATTTAGCCCACTAAATATGGTTTATAACTATATATATATACATATGTGTGTGAATAACTTCACACCTTCTCAGATATATGTCATCATACCACACCCAACACCAAAGCACCCTTATCCTTTTACCTCAACCATTGTGCCATCTCTCCTATTTGTGCCCACCCCCATCCTCCTTCCCTATAGCTTCAGTTATATCACGTCTCTAGCCCTTATTTTAGCTTTATCAGTTCCTTTGTTTTGTAACAAAATATATTCAACAGATGTGTGAAATCATCCACCCTTACTCTTTCTGAATTATTTCACTTAGCATAATCCCCTGCAGTTTCTCCACATTTCATGAATGGCAATTTTTCATTTTGTTTCACAGTTGAATTGTATTTCATCAAACACTTACATATTCCAAATCTACTTAGTTCACTTTATCTGTCCTTGGGCACTTAGATTATTTCCATAGTTTGGCTATTGTAAACAGTGCGATGATGAACATGAAAGTGCATTTTGGATTTAAGCTTATATTTGTACATGTTAAGAGCAAATATTTGGCTTATGATTATTGAATATGTGCCAGAAATTTCTGGAATATTTAATATCAAACTTCAAATACATCTCCCCAAAGCTTACTTAGTACTGTTTCAATCAGCATTTATTCCTCATGCTGTTGCTATATTCCACATGAAATATAAAGTTCCCCTATATTATCAAATTAATAATAGATTGAAAATAGAAAAAAATAGAAAATAGAAAAAAATTGTGACACAAAAAATAAATGTTATTTCCATTTTAAATAATATATATATGGATCAATTTTAATTTTGTTTGCTACATATACATTTGTAATTTTTGTTCATCTGTGTCCTCATATTATCTTAATCCATTTCATTCTGTATCATGTAAAATATCCACGTCCCTGGTACTATGGCATGAGTAGTTGGTAAGGTGATTCTTTAGCTAGCTGAGAATAGGCTAGTCATATGTGCTGAGAAGAGTTTAAATGAGTATTGTCAACTGAAACATCAAAAACAAATGTTCATGCGGAGTTGAAACCTTGCATGAACTCCTTCCAGAGGAAGGAGTTGACATAATCAGGAGAGTCTCAGGGTTGGCGAATGAAAAAAGAGCATAAAAATTATAAGTCCTGTGCCAAAGAAATAAGACAAAGAGGACATGAATCAACAGCAAAAGAGGGAGGGGACCGATGAGCAAGAAAAATCAGTAGTCTTAGTTTCTGTTTGCTGTCATGAAATGATGGAGGCTGAGTGGATTTGCTTGACTTAAAGAATTGGCAGATGCCCATGCTCTTGTCTCAAATATAAGCTTTATCCTATCCATGCCCACTGAACCAGAGTGCTGTAGAAACTTTCTTCTTGTCCCTGAATAAACCCCAATACACTTGCTGTTTTGGCAGTTTTCACAAGGCCAGGCATCATCCTACATCATCATCAGATCATCTCAGTGCAGCTAGTTGGAGCTCAATGTTTTCCTTTTTTTATTATTTCCTCTCAAATATGTATGCCTTTCCTGACTCTGATACAAAGAAACCTGAGATAGACAATGAATAGTCACCTTTCCTCTTTATTAGATAGAGGATGGGGGAAAAAAAAAACAAAAACCTCTTTAACTCACACCATAAGGTTTTTCTATGTTTTCCTTGCAGCCAATGCTTAGTTAAAGCAATTATTCAGATTATTCAGAGCAACTGTCTGCTTCTGGAAGTGAATATCTGAGCAATTAGTTAAAATGGATTAAGTAAGTGACAAGAAACATAATATTCATCATATTATTTCTTAACCAAAATTTTCTCTTAATAGTTATTAAAAAGTATTTCAATATTGAGCTAGTAGTGAATGCACAATTCATAATAGTGTTTAACTTCTATAATATCAAGTTCCTTTGAATTTGATATGTCACTATTTTAAATAGAATGAAATAAACTCATCACCCATTCATTTGAAATACTGTGCTGAACAGTATTTTTTCTATTATTAAATTACAATCACATAACATAGCCTCTTAATGTATCTGTCATCTCAGTTGAGATATTTACCACACCTCAGTACATTTTCACATATTATTTTGTGGATTTTTGCAAGAATATGACCATTGTTTGGAAAGAAAGAAAAGAAATGTGCATTTCCTTCTCTCTTAAGAAACATATTAGTATTTGAAACCAATTTTTATTATTTATTGTACTTTAATTAGCCTTTTAAAGAAAATGTTGAGTTGAATTTCACAAACTTTATACTACCATCGGTTTCTTCTACTTTATATGCAATGCTCAGTGCGCTAAGACACAGAATGTGAATGATGAGGCATATGCATATAAATATATAATATTTATACATTCTAAATCTTTCTTTAAAACAAGAGAGATGATCATTTTCAAACTATATTAGTCTCATTTATCTCCATGATGCCATTAATGTTGTATAATGTTGCGGCAACATTCCTAACTCCTGAAGGCCTGCATCAGCCCCTAGCTACTCAACCGCATTATTAGATTGTCAACATAATTCAGGCATCTCATATAGAAAGAGCCAACCCGCTGGCTCCAATGCTTTGTAAATGCATTTGCTTGATGAAGTAGCTGTGAACATATTGAGGCCTTTACTGTTTCTTTGCACACAGCGCTTGCAGAACCATCTCTATTGCTGCTTCAAAAAAATACACTTAAGATTTACACCTTTGTTGTTCTCTGTTGTATACTTCAGTATATCTCAATTCCCAGTCACCAATGAGCATGTCAGGAAAGGAAGTACAACTTGTAAAATTAGCTAAAAATCAGTGTCAAAATGGCCAACATTAAAAATTTCCACCTTCTCATTTAGGTTTTTAATCAAAATATTAGATAAAGACACTACATATACAGATAAAGTAGCATATTTAAGTAACTCATCAAAAAATTATTAGCTTTTCCTAGCTTTAAATCGGCAACAAATCAGCATAACTAACACCCTCAAGAGTGTTTTATGTACAGATTAGAATAAAAAGAAAATTAACAGTTCTCCTTCAACTGAATTCAAACATAGAACGCATATCCAAAAAAATTAGAGCAGAGTTTATATCAGAGTAGAAAAACAAAAGAAATTTATTTGAAGAGCTATGTATACTGGCAGTCGCAGGGAATGCACAATGACAACAGATGACTAGAAGAGGCAAAGGGGAGATCAGAGGTCCCTGCAGCATCTCCAGCGCTCTCTGTGTCTTTGGTCACATGCACAAGATGACCTTGAGTTGGTCCAACAGTCCCATGTTAATTTTGGGAAATAATTTATTATTTTTAATACCTCAAAGGTAACCAGTGTGTGTGTGCTTTTAAAGGAACAAAATGTGTTGAAGAAACAATGTTCCACTGCCATTAATACTGCCTCTTAAGTAACTCAACAAGAGTAGGAAATCATGTGATTTATGAATTACGTATGATGTGATTCTGAAGCAGTCTTTCCCTCCTATTCTGCTGTATTTACCCATATTTAATTACAACAGACTGTTATGCTGGGTGGGAGTTTATTTGCACAAAACCATTCAATACAATAGGCAAACACTTGGATGTTTAATTATGAGGGAGAGTTATGCCACAAAGGTGGGAATCAGTGATGAAAGATGAGGAGCATGCAGTCTCAGAGAAGCATCGGTCCACAGAGGAGTTAAGAGTTCAGTCTTCAGTGGTAACAAACCATGAGTAAGTGGGATAAAGTCACCCAGGCCTTAGGTTTGCACTTTCAGGTGAAAGAATGTGCACCCACCTAAATCTACCCATTGATTTTTCCCAGTTTTATTTTTTTAATAGAGATAATTGACATTTCAAAAGACATACAATGTGGTCATTGTGTGTATGTGTATATATAAATATAATGTATATATAATGTATATGTGATTGTGTGTATATATGTTATAACAAAAAGATTAGTTAGCATCTCCATCACCTCAGACAATTAAACTTTTTTCTGTATGTGTTGAGAACATTTCAGATTTAAGTTTCTTTATTCTTAAGAAGTTTGACATACTTAATACAATACTGTTTACTACAACACCATGGTGGATGAGATCCCAAGAATGTATTCATCTTGTAACTGGAAGTTTATAACTTTGGATCAACATCTTTCAATTTCCCAATCACTAGGCAAACACCATTTTATTCGGTTTCACTTGAGCTCTGCTTTCTTTCATCATCAGATTTAAAAATATCAGCTTCCATAGTATTTATCTTTATCTCATTTCACACAGCATAATGTACCTAAGGTTCATTCATGTTATTGCAAATGGCAGGATTTCCTGCTCTATTTTTTCTGGTTAATATGTACAGATCTTCAGATTGCATAGCTTTTTCATTCATTCATTATTGTAGATGTATCCTTTATATAGTGTCTTTAAGTCATTTGGATATATATGCAGAAGTAGACTGCTAAATCATATGGTACTCTTATTTACTTGTTTATTTATTTGCAGAAAATTCCACATAGTTTCCATAATTACTGCATCAATTAGCTTTCCCACCAACAGTGTGCAAGCTTTATCTCTTGCCTTTGTGATGACACCTGTACCAATATATGTAAGATAATGCGTCATCATGGTTTTGATGCATATCCAACTCATCATTGATGTTGAGTGTTTATTCATTACTTATTGGCTATTTATGTATTTCTTTAGGAAAAATTCTGTTCAGGGCATTTTCCTATTTTAATGGGATTATTTTCTCTATTGAGTTGGATTCTTTGCATATTTTGGACATTAGTCATTTTCTAATTTATGGCTTGTATTTCCTTTCACTCCATTTGTTTCCTCTTCATTCCATTGATTGTTTCATTTGCTCTATAGCTTTTTAGGTTTTTATAATCCCCTAATTTAATTTGAGTTTACTGTACTTTTGGTATCTCCAAAATATCATTGCCAAGAAAATGACAGGTATTTTTTTCTTATATTTTTGTAGAAATTTAATATCTGAATATCTTACATTTAAGTCTTTTATTCATTTTTTGTTATCTTTTATGAATGGTGTAGAGGTTCAGTATTTCAAACCTCTGAATGGCGGTGTAGAGGTTTTAGTATTTTGTTTGTGAATGGTATTTCTTTGACATCATATAAATAATTGCTACTCATCACCCATTTTCTTAATAACCTTAAGGTGAATAATTAATATATATAAAACAGTACAAAATAAGCATATACAATTTCAAAAATACAAAATTATGATTTTCTAACTATTATATTCCATCACTGTCTGGAGCCATTTTGTTATCCTAACATAGTATTTCTTGTGAAAGTTTGATCACTGTTTAATTTTCTCTATATATTTGCCTTATATTCAAGAAAGAAATAGCTTTAATAGCTACCTCTAATGATGACATATGGGGTTAGCTTTCTTTCTCCTTTGTGAAGCTGTATTAGTAGCTCATAGGTTTTTTTAATAATTCAAAGATACCTATCCTATAAAATAATTATTGCTTGAAAAGCTTTGAACAGTGGTTTCCCTTTGAGCAGATATCTATATCCTGATTACGTAGCCCCCAAATTCTTAAAAGCTAGCTTTTGTCTGAATAATATATCCCAATTTCAACTGTGTCTTCCTTACTTTACTCCTGTAATCAGTCACTCTCCAAGTTGCCCTGAATCTTTGTCATGTAAAATAATATTACGAACTGCCACTGATGTTAAGGTCATTCATTATGATTGAGGTAAAATTGATTCCAAAACATTTTGTAAGTAAAGTTAAAATATATGCACACACATGCATATATGACTTAAATATATTTATACCTAGATAGATGTAAATATTTAAAATGAATATATATTGATATGTAAATATGCACAAATTTCATAAGTATTATAAGTATTATATATTAGAAACTTTTGTATGCATATATTTAAAATCTATAAATACACATTGAAAGTTCAAATTTAATTTTTATATTAGGAGGCATTTTTGTGAGGTTTATCATTTCAATATTTTTCTCCTAAACCAAAGATCTAGATTTATAGCATCATTAACATAAATATTTGTTTTCTCTTGCAACACATCATAGCATATTTTCAGGTCTAAAATATCAATTTTACTCTAAAAGTAAAACTATAGCATTTATTATAAATCCCTTTTTTAAATCATTCTAGTGCTTCTAACATGGGTATGAATTATACCCTTTTCCTTAATTTGTTGCAAAATATTTCTTCCTGTGTTGGTATGAAGAGATTAGTAGTTTTAGACTTATATGTTTTCATTTGTAATCGTGTGTAGTTTTTTTTTTTTTTTGCTGGTTTGATTGATTTTAATCTAGACTTCTTTATTTGTGATCAAAAATACATTTATTTCATTCAAAGATAAAACTTAAATTTATCTGTCTTATTTTCTTTCACCTGTGAGTTTGTGACATGCAATCTCTATCTACCAAAAGTAAATAATGGGTCAGATTCTTGCGTATATGAGAGAGTCATAGTATCTCCTGTGGAGAGACAAATAGATGTAGCCCTGCATTCTGACAAGGTCTATATCCTTCCTTTTTTCTTTTTTAAGTATAAATGTTATACCTTAATTTAGTGCTTTGCTCTGAACTCTGCATATCAAAATAAAGGAAATGAATCATCTATCCATACTTTAGATTCCTTGTACTAATTTCAGGAGCTCTCCATTGTTTTTTAACATATAGTCGTTGCTGTTTGCTTTTTCCTGCATTGGATTGTGAATGCCTGGATGTAGAAATCATGTTTTACACATTTTGTACTTTTAAAATTAAAATATATTTTATTTTTGAGAAATTATAAGTGCTTACTGATTCTTTGATAGGTTAAGATTATAAATAAGCTGTTTCTCAAGAGCTCACATCATCTTTCAGGGATTCTAAAATACTGAGTCTTTCTTTCCGGATTCACAGAAAATTCCATTCTCCTCTCACCAGAATTCCTTCACAAGATCCTTTCTGCTCCATCTAACTTTCCTCCTGAAGGCCACATATTCCTTCCTGGGGTATTTTGATTTGAAGGATTTTGTCAGAAGGAGGCAAAGGAGTCTTCCTAGTGATGTTGGCCCATGTAAATAACCTGCATAATTCCAATTCACTCCAGAATCCTTATTTGCCTTAAAACTTTCATGAATTCCAAAAAGCACATATCAATTTCTTCCTTTCCTCAAATTATCTATATTTTCAGTTTTATGGGGAAAAAAAACTGAATGTCTTACAAATGGGTTGAACTCACCATAATATCTGTAATTTAGAGATTAGTGTAATGCTTCCAACAATTGCTGTATATATATTACTTATTTCCCTTAATCTTCCTAACAGCCCCACAAAGACTTTCTTTCTTTGTATCTATTAGGAAACTATCTTATACAATATATATTTTCTCAAGAATTTCCTGTTAAAAAAAAAAGAAAGTTTGCATTAAGTTTGTATGACTTCAACATGTGGATGCTGACAACTACTACACATGGCATAGCAGTGCAAACATTTGAATATTAAATTCACCTGCATGTTCCACAGGATCTCTGGTGGCATGCTGTCATTTCAATTTCAAGCTTGCAGTTTACTAATGACTAAAGATATGATGTAAAACCCAAAGATGATTTTTTTGACTTATAAATAAGCAAAGTTATATTGACAACATTGTACTTAGTAACCACATGAGACATAAGGCAACATCAATTGCTGATCCTGTATTTATCAAAAAATTCATTTTTTTTATTCATCAAATTGTTTCATCACTGTGTTTTCAAATATAGATTGCATGTATTATTTCTCTTGAATAACAGATGTTTGATGTTCCCTCAATTTTTAGCCGAATGTGTACCCATTCATCTCATTCTTGTCCTAGTCTGTGAGTAACTAAGTAAGGTTATTAGAGACCAGATAAAACCCAACAACTTAATTATCTACTACACCAAAACAAGAGAGGTGTCTTGGAATTGATGAAAAGCACAGTCATGATTTTGGACTTCAGAAGCTCTCAAAACAGCTGTGACCAACTTGTTAACATGGCAATACACATACGGACAAGTATATGCCAAATGTAATGACAAAGGTAACTTCTGTGTAGTTCTCACAATGGAAGAATCCCTGTGTCCCAGAAAGTTAGAGGGAATGGTATTTTTTAGATAAGCCTGGGTCAAAACTATAAGAATTTATGAGAATAAGACACTGGAGACCAACTCCTACATCCCAGAAGTATCAGGAGGCATTCTGAAAGGCAAGGATTTGTCCAGCTTGAAGGAGGTTCAGGGTGAATATATCAATAATACAAATTAATCTGAGAATTTACTGATAGAGAAAGCAAATTGGTATCAAAGAATTTGTGAGGTTTTTGAGAAGTGTTTATAAGAATGCCAAGTACAGAATAAATCTGTTTAAAAAAAGAAGTAAGAGGTCATATTTTGTAGGAAGTTTCTGGACAAGATAGTTTTGGTAAACAGGGATAGGAGAGGAAATTATCCATGCATCTGGAACTCTGAAATAAAGTGATAAGTGTATAATAACATGAAATGAAATATCTGAACTGCCATCATATAATAAAAATAACTATTTCATCAAGAGTAGCAGTTACAGAGCTAACAGTTATTGAACAATCATGTAGCAAGCACTGTTCCTAAGGACTTGAAATTCTTGATCTAAATGGAGAGTTTTATGAAAGAGCTCAGAAGAAAAGTTTTCATTTGTTTACCATTTAGAATGATTTATTTGTATTTACTTTAGATACTTTATCATATTTAGAAAGCCTGTTTCAGATTTTTTTTTTAGCATCTGTTGAGTTGTTCATTTTATTTTTCTATTTCTTTCTGCTAATGTGAAAATCCATATTGGTTGGTATTTAAATGATAGATCACCTTTCAATTACAAGCATAAATATTACATGGCTATGATGCATCATCTTTCTTATATTTTGATAGTTTGGGTTTGTTGACATTCTCACTTAGGAATTTTATCCCTGCCTTTGTTATCTCTATTAGATTGTAGTAGCATCTGCAGTAGCATGAAACTATGACCTGGTAAGCTTTTCCTCCTTTTCTCTTTTCTGTATGTTTTTAGGTAATGCTGAGTGTATATCTTCCTTAAGAATTTGGAAGAATACATAAGCAAACCTACGTATATCTGGAGTCTAGTTGTGCTTCATTTTATTTTTTGGTTATTTGAGATATTTTTGAAAAGAATTAATTATATGTCATGTACATAGCAATATTAGGTGTATTTTCTTCAAGTTTAGCTATTTTAAATGACTCCCAAGATCTCACAGAAACTCAAAGGCTTGAGTCAACAAGTTTCCATCTGTATGGTATTTATATGCAATTCATATACAATTATATTGTTGCACATTTATAATTTTGCAAATATAGTTACAGGCAAATATGGGGGCAGGATAAGAGTTGTGTCTTAGAAGTGTGTACTGATCTTATTTATGCTTGATTCTGAGTACAAAGATGATAGCTTAGCATCAGGGACATATGTGTGTATCAAGGGTCCCCAAATATAGGAAAGACAAAAGTCCATTTTTTGAAAACTAGATTATTCTCGAAGCTTTTCATTACAATTTACTTTGCATCCTCTACCAAAATCACTATGTTAACAAACATATATATCTTGTGATAGTAGTATTAGGAGAGGATTTTCATTTTAATTAACTATATAGCCACATATAAGACAAAGAGAAGATAATCTCAGCAATATCATCCATGGAAATGACTATATAATAGGAAATTGTACATGGTTAGGACTACTCAAATAGATAATTTCTTAAGAGTAATTCTCAGTTTTGTTATAACAGTAGTAGTAAAAATGCAACACCCTTTACAAACATCAAGCAGATGTGTGCCATTTATTTCAGTGAGTAATAGAACTAGAAATACTATAAATTTGTATTATGAAAAATCATGTACAGATTCACAAATGTCCCTTAATAAATAATTAGATTAAATTGGGATAAAACATTTTTTAGTTACCTTCGAAACACTGTAGAGAAGAAGTGGCAAATATTTGATATTTAAATCCTAAGATTTACTTTTTTTCCTGCCTTGCTGGCATAACTTGAAACTTTCTTAAACACCCTGGGCCTTTTTCTTTCTAATCAGAATATGTCAGGGAAAAAGTTCTGCAATCTGACATTCTGGCGTATAGCCTTTCTTGAGTTGGTATTATCATAGACTGAGTCTTATTAATGTTTCTCATATTAAGGTCAGGATTTTATTTATAAATGATATTTGAAAAGTCAGTGCAATTGGCAACATTGTGAAGTGAATCACAGAGGACTGCTGCTTGCAATAGTTCAGCATTAGTGGGAGAAAAATCTTTCATCAAGCAAATGTCTATCTTTGATATTAGGTCATGTGTCTGTATTATTATCTCCTAATGGGTCATCAGTTTGTCTTGTCACTCTGACATAGGACCAAATGGCAAAATATGATTCCTATGACATATTATTCTTACCCTTTCAATTTTTTTTTTCAACACTTTCCCTATACTTCACTGTTCAGTTGAGGATAAGGAAGTAATTTTCCACTTGGAAGTCAGAACACTCATCTTAACTGCCAAGATGATACAAAATAATTCTATCTGACAATTGCTGCCACTGTATCAATAAGTTTCAAGTGGCAAAAACTTTTCTAGTAGTTTCTATTTTATTCTCTCTCCCCTCCCCATTGCATAAATGGGGCTAGGAGAGTGCTTGCTATTTGACCTCTCTAGCTGCCAGAAATCTCTTTTTTGCTTGCTTGTCCCTGTCTTGGAATAAAAGCATGTTGCATGTAAAACAAAGGCTCCAAAAATCTTCTCTTTGCCCTTGTCAACAAGAATCTGTGCAACCTGGCATGGTGACAACACTTACTATAATTTAAGTCTTTCGCTGTTGGAAATGTTTAGACTTTACCTCTGCAGTTACAAGTATGTTTGGTGAAAAAGAAAAAAAAATAGTCTAAATCAAATAATCATCAACCATATATTAGGCATATATATGCCAGTCTTCCAGAGGAGAATAAAGATATTTAAAATTATAGAGAAAAAGCTAAATGGATACTACGCAACTAAAGCTACTTCCCATTTTAACAGATTAACATAAACCCCCTGTAAGTCTGGTGGAAAAAGAAGTGCCCTTTGCTAGGTGTAAATCTTATTTACTTCCATCTCTGCAGTTCTTACCCTCTCTATTATTCTCTTACTTGGGCTTGAAAATGAGCTTTAATGCTCTCTGACTGTGGGAGAATATGAAAATTGTTCAATATATTATATGAAAATTGCAGAGTGTACGACAAATTATAGCAGCAAAGCATAAAGTTATTTTCTTACTGTAAGCAAAACATTTGTTTCTAGCAATTTGTAAATCTAGGGTGGAATCACCTTTATCTAATTAATGTTTAAGCTGTTATGAGCCTGATTCCAGTCTTTAGAAGTTTGTCCCACTTGGAAGGCTTCCCCTCTTGGGGGTCTCATTTGACATCCTGAGCTATCACAAGGCCCCCTCTTTCTCTACAGTTCTGGCCTTCAGCATTGCCTCTTTTCTGCAGTAAAAGCACCTCAAGTGCTGCTTTGCCCTTCGGATTTTTAGCTGATGTCATCTTCCTGACCTCTTTTCCCACGCAGTGTTGGCACCAGTGATGTGTTGGCACAAATGTGAAGCCCACAATCAGACTAGCCTCTCTCTGGCTCTCTAGTCCCTATGACCTTGACTGATAGGGTTCGGTTGTGTAGCAATGCTTGGCATCCTTCCGTGGTTATAAGACAGCTAAAAGTGTGACCCTCATTGCAACAGAATTGTTAATTTCCAAAAAATGAAGCATAAGTGAAGAATCATAAATTTGACTGCATTCTTTCAATTTTCCCAGGCTCTTGATCATTTCATTCTGACTTAGTTGCTTTTTATTTTCTTTTCTCTGTGTGTGTGTGGGGGGGGGGTGACTATTTTAGAGACTTTCTATTTGTCCCCCAATTTGTTCCACTTTATATCATTAGAGCAGTTAGATTAGGTACCCATTACATCAAAATAGATTTAAAACAGTATAGCAGATGATGGGTTAAACTTAATAATTTTCTAAGAAAGATAAAACTCGTGGTCATACAAGCTTACAAATGACACAAGTCACAAAAGAGATTCTGATTCTTAAAAATAAAAAGAGAGGTGATGGGAAGGCAGAAGAATGGAAGGAGGGAGGTCTTTATCATCAGGAAATAATTATTTTATCTTCAGCAGTATCCTTTACCCTGAAATCTACTTTGTCTGATACTCATTTCCACTCCAGTTTTCTTCTGTTACTAGGATGTTACATAATTCTTTATTTCATCCTTAAATCTTCATCTGTGAATCACTAGGCAGCATGCAGTTAAGTAATGTATGTGTATGGATGGGGGTTTTCAATCAAGGGTCTTCAATGCACCTTATATATACTTCACAATGTTGTAACAATACTTTGCTATATACTTCACAATGTAACAGATCCATAATGCCAGAAGGTGTCTTCCTAGAATTCACTGAGCTAAACGTGTCATGTACCTTGCCAACTGCATGCAGCCTGAAAGGGCAAAGTGTATAATCCAGATGGAATAGACTGAATTCTCAGTATACGTAATGATAGTATATGATAAATTGTAATGTATTCTGATCATTAACTGATTATGCAGGATGGTAATGAAACTGGCTATTAAAAATATTGAAGCTGTGTTAAATAGGAGACAATAATATATCACATAAAACACAGCACAAGTTAATAGTTTATCATTATCATTCTTAGTTCAGAACAGAGACACCAAACATCAAAGTGAAAACCACTTTTACCAGAGAAAATAGCTGACCTGCAAATAAACGGCAGTCGCTCACGCTGAGACATTCTCGGGTTCGATTGGGAAGAAATGAAAAGCTACAGGGAACTGGATATGAAAAGCAATTGGAAAACCAGGTGAACTGGATAAGGGAAAATAACATCCTGCTACATTTCAAATGAGCATCAGTAAGAAACAGTGGTTATAGACGGAATATAGCCAAGTTCCTGTGTGCCAGCCAAATCCTGGCCTCAAAGTCCTATCATGAAGGCCAATTATGACCGTAGAAAAAATAAATGTGTCACAATTTAATTACTATTCAATAGAAGTTTTAATAGTAGTTTTATTTAAAAACTACTATTCCAACTGGGTGTGGTGGTGCGTGCCTGTAATCCCAGCTACTTGGGAGGCTGAGGCTAGGAATCACTTGATTCCATGGTTTGAGACTACCCTGGCTGACCTAGTCTCTAAAAACAAACAAAATACTAGTATTCATTTCAGTGATTATTCTCTATTTTCTTTTTTTATGAATTTATATTGAAGTAACATTGGATTACAACAGTTTCCAAATTACATACCAACAGTTGCAAATCATGCACCGTGTTGACACACAGTAGTTTCCACTCACCACTAAACAACTGTCCCTTTAACCGATGACCTCCCTCTCCCTCCCCCTGACATATCCTGCTCAAGCTCTCCTTTGATTCTATTATCTAAGAGTTTGTTTTGTTTGGTTCTATTTGTTCATTGGTCTTGACTCTTGCTTTCAGCATGTAGTAGTTCAATTTCTCAAAGAGAAGGTACTTGATTTCTGACATAGTTCAAATTTGTTAACTGTCTGAGATTGGAAGACTCTTAGTAATATACACAGATGTTTTAAGTAACTGCCACTCTAAGCTCAGTCTTTTCTGCTGCTGAGCCAAAAAAAAGGCCATTGTTAGTGTCCAGTTGGCCAGGTCCTTTCAGTTTGGGACAGTGATGGAAGTTCTGTTGTGAAATTTTAAATCTGACTTAATTTGTCTTGTAAATTCCACCCTAAACTAAACAAAAATACGCTGTCTTGTCAGACATGGAGATTTTTTTTTAGACATTCCAAATAATTTTATAAATCCCAAAATGATGCTGGTTTAACATTTGATATTCAAAGTACTATACATACACTAAAATGTGAAAAATCAGCATTGAAAAGCAATTTAAATCTGTAAGAATGTACACAGTACATGTAAAGTGTGATTTCTCTCAAAACTGAGCAAATTTCCAGTCAAAATTCATGCAGATAATCTAATAGAACTTGGCAAACTCATGAATTAAAATAATCAAAACATTTAAAATAAGATCAACAAAGTTAAAAATCAAAACATATTTAAAATAAGATGAACAAAGTTAAAGAATTTGCACTAGCCTATAGAATATGAAAACGTTATGGCTACTTAATCAAGATTATGTAGTATTACACTATAGACAGAATAGTAGACAAGTTAATAAGATAAGTGTGGAATAATCCGTACAGAAATGGTCAATTAACGTGCAGCAAAGTTTTGAAGACTTATCAGTAAAAAATAGAGTTTTTTCACAGATGGTGTTAGAGTAATTGGCTACCCTGAAATTTGAAAACTGAAATTTTATCCATGTCTCACTCCACAGACAAAATTTAGTGCAAGATGAACCATACACATAAATAGGAAATCTAAAATAAGAAACGTCTGCAATATAATATGGAAGAATATTTGTGTGACTTCGGGTTGGACATGTTTTTCTGGCATGACACCAAAATTACTGCCCATAAGGAACAACATATTTTCATCAAATTCAGAATTTCTGAACAAAAAATACCTTGGCAGAATAAAGGGCAAATGTCAGACTGAGAGAAAATATTTGAAAATCAGATTTATGGAAGAACATCTATCTAAAACATTAAATACTTTTAGAACTCAATAATAAGAGGGTAAAGACCATTTTTAAGTGTGCAAAGTTTTTTAAGAAAACATCACCAAAATACATTTTTATAGTAAAGAAGAATGTGAATTGATGCTGGGGGCTAGTAGACCTATTATCACCATGTGAAACCATCACACATATATTAAAATATCTAAAGTGAAAAAAGATTAACATATCAAGTTGGCAAGGGTGTGAACAATGAAAACTGTCAAACACTACTATTGAGAAAGTAAAATGGTATAATTTAGGAAACATTTGTCTCTTTCTTAAAATATGAAATAACTGTCTTTAAAATCCAAACATTGCATTTGTAGGTATTTACAACTCCTTCCCACCAACAAAAAATAAATGTTTGCCTATGAAAGACTTTTAGAAGTTGTTCTTGTGTTTACTTCTTACAGTACAAACTGAAAATCCTTGTCTTGTTTTATTAAGTATTGTTACACATTCCCATTCAGAAATGAGACACTAGTTCAATGCACTTATTGTAAATTTCTCATCCCAGTTTGTAGTTTTCCCTTTCCTTCTCTAAATGGTATTGTTTTATTTTTTCGCCAATGGGTAAGAGACTTAAATATTAATGAACCTCAAATTATTAATCTGTTTTTTATTTTATAAATAATATATATTAATCTACTTTTATTATGGTGATTGCTTTTTAATTTTCCAAAAGAAATACAATTCAAGTTCATGAGTTCTGTGATGTTTATTTCTGGAGGTTTGCATTGATGTATATTTTACAGGGGACAGTTCATCTGAAATTGATATTTGTGAATGATATTAGGTTGGAATCAATGTGCATTTATTTTCATATGGATTCCCAACTGACCTGCTACTATTTATTAAAAGAAGACCCCTTTTTCCCCACATTGCATTGTATCTTTGTCAAAAGTCATTCAGTCATACATTGGTAAGTCCAATGAATTGATACATGTCCCATGCATCAATATGTTTATTGTGACATTATCACTCTTCAAAATATTGAGCTTTATAATACCTTTAAATAAATATCATTGTATATAACATCCAAAATCACAATACCTACTTCTAATGATATTTTTATCGAGATTACTTTATACAGAGATCAACTTAAATCAGCTTGTTTAACAATCCTGAGTCTTTTTTTCACAAAATCTACATGGAGTTTTCTAAAAGGTTTTCAATAATATTTGTATTTTTTCTAGAAAATGATTTGTTTTTCTATCTTTGAGTCTATGTATATGCAGATATTTGAATATTTTAGAATCATGCTATTCCATGTTTTAACTATTATTCACATATAAGACAAATTTTAATTTTTACTTCAAAATCATATCAATTATAATTTATATTCATTCAATATAATCATGTATATATTACATTGGTACATTTATTAGTCCACAACATTGTTAGATAGACATCTTATAATTCATTTTTTTGTTACATAGCTTTAAATGTTTTTCATTGAGTTAAAATTGGTTTAAATTATTATTTACACAAGAAAAGTATAGTCCTTCCCCTTCTGGTGTTATCAGAATGTGCCCACCACCAAAGAACTCACAGTTTATCATTCTAGACCCCTGTGCTTGCTCCCTCCCCTCTCTGTTTTCATCTTCTCCCTTTTCCCTCTCTCATAGGCCTGGGCCTATAATTTCTGTTTATTACTTTTCCATCTTTACATATTTTTTGGTCTTTTCTTACCTCATTATGCCTTTCAATACAACGCTGCATAAAGATATATTCATAGAAACTGATATATTCACTTTTTTAATATCAGGAAATTAAACATATTTCCTGTAGGCTTTTCTAGATCCTCTTTTAAGAGGATCAGTATTCATATTCAATATTCATATTTTAAATCTATTTTGCTAGAAATCGATATCACTGTCATAATGTGTCACTTTGTCACTTTTTTTCCTTCCATCTTCAAATTCTTTAAATTCAACTTTTCTTGCTTGTCCTTACATTTTAACAAAACCAAACAACAACAAGAAACCCTGCTATTTGTTTGATAAAATTAAATAATTTAATGTTTTCAGTGGATTACTCCAGATATTTTATTAAGTGGTAGAAATTCCTCTAAGATATTGAACAATTGTTTTCAGCCACTTTTTAGTTTTATAAATTTTTACCTGCCTTATTTTTTTTTTTGTAAAATTTTGAGAGGTTAATCAAAGACTACTAAATAAGATATAAAGGTACAGAGTTACACTGAAATCTTCAGCAACCAGCCTTACTGTGAGAAGCCTGAGTTTTGAATGGAAGTCAATAATGATGTATGAAATCATATGTACAAAGCATAACATTTTAAGGTTAAGTATATGATCACAATAATGATTGGAGAGACTTTATAACAAATAGAGATTGGGTTTCAATACATTCTCTTGAAGTTAGTAAGGTGAAACCTTTAGTCCTCTCTGTTTCAGAATAATTCTAATATCTTAGTTTCAAAAGGACCTCCTTTACTTACTGCATACTTTGATTTTTGAGATCTCTGGAAAAAAATTTTACTTCCCAAGAAAAAGCTTCCCAAGAAGAATATGTATAAAGTTTAATGGATATTTGTATCCATCCATTGTTCTTTTTAGAATATGACAACTAAAAGTGCTATTAATGATGAAATAAGGTAGTACTAACTTAAAGCTTAATGAATGTGTGGGTCATAACTATAAACCCTACCTCTGAATCTTATAGAGTATTGTAAATCAATATACCTCAATAAAAAATACATTATAAATAGCAAAAGTTCTAAAAGCTTATAAAGAACAAATGCAATAATGATCTAGTCATTTAATAACATTGCTATTTTAATCTTGGTCAAAACTATTTGAATATATTCATTTATAATACATTTCAAAGCCAGATATAATGTATACAAATATTTGAAAATTCAATTAAGCTAAACACCTTATTATAGTATTTTGTGCCTGATGCAATTCACTCAAGCTAATAAATTACAGAGATTGTGGAGATGCTCCACCTTCTCTGACATAAACTCACTTGTGAAGTTCCGGTTGCAAATCTGAAAGAAACAAAATATTAAAATATTTTATATAATTATGCTGAAACAAGCTTCTTCACATTATTAATTGGAGTGAACACAAACTGAGTCTTAGCAAACTACCAAATAGAGTTGCAGTTGCTTTACACTTATTAACTAAATCAGTCATTTCAGAAAACATTTAGAAGTAGATTGTCCTCTTTAATTGGTAGACAGAATTGTAAGCGCAGAGGTGTTCATTTTTTAAGGTTTAGGCCAAAGTGAAATTTAAAAAAATAAAGATTTGTATTCTTTGTGAAATAGCTACACACTTTGGCAAAATATTGATGAAATATTGCCCGAAAGACACATTGTTGCCTAGTCATTAGGCAAATGTGGAAGTGATTCCTGTGAGATGGGAAGAGGTCAGTCCCACTCAGAATCAGCTCACTTGCCAGTGAGCAATGTGGTGCAGACCTGGGGGTGAGGGAACCAACCCTAGACTCAAGAATGAGTGGGTGCTCTTCACAGTAGGTAAAATGACAGGAGACAGTACAACCGATGAAGATAGGAACTACCTTCCCCAGAAAGTTAAGGACAGAGAGTAGAGTCCACTCTTGGCCAGGATGAGTACTTCCTTTCATCCTGCAGACAAGAAAACCTGTTACCTTACAAGACAATGGGCTAAGTACTCAGTCCTTGCCTCTCTAATGCAGGATGACTGATTTGGAGGACAAGATTCTGGTTCCACCTAATACTGCTTAAACAATAAAGACTGAAAGCATCAAATCATTTTTGAGTAACATATGCTCATCCTAAGATGGAGCTAAAGGATAGCTGCAGGATTACAACAATATGAAATACCCAATAAGTTAAAGTTTCTAATGTTTAACATCCATTCAATGCTAACTGTGTATCTTTCATTGACATTGCTGCTTGTCACCAAATGTACAAATTAGAAATATGCAGACTTAGGAAGAAAATAGTGGACAGAAAAGCAGCCACTAAATCAAATACTTTGTACCATGTTTACTGTAAAACTGATGAAGTAGGTTTAAATGATTTACTGGAAAAACTTTCTCCAAAAATGAATAGATATCCACATCTGTGGATGTGCCAGCATATTTCTCATGTTTATTTTTTCCTAAATCATAAAAGGGTTCTTGTTTTCAGTTATTTTGGTTATATAGCCAGAAGTGGAATTGGTAGGTCATATGATCATTCTATGTTTAACCTGTTGAAGAACTGCCATCCTGTTTTCTATGATAGCTGAACCAGGTCATTGTAACTGAAAGGGATCCCCAACCAATACTCACAGCAGCATCAATCCTAATAGCTAAAATAAGGAAGCAATTAAAGTACCTATTGGACAGATCAATGTAAAGAAAATGTTCTTTCCACATATAATGGACTATTGTTCATCCTTTTAAAAGAGTGAAATTCTGATACATAAAAACAATTTGAATGCTAAGTTAACCATATGCAAAGTAAACTTAGCCTGATGTAATTTGTTAAGACACTAAAATTAGCCAGACAGAAAAGTTCAAATATTGTATGATTGCACTACATGGGGTAACAAGAATAGTTCAATTCATAGGGGGAGGAAAAAATAGATTGATTTTGGACGTACAGAGAGGTGGAAATTATTAATGGGTACAGAGATATATTTTTGGATTATTAAATATTTTGGCTATAGATGGAGGAGATACAAGGAAAGATGGAAAAGTCAATATCATACTAGGAAATAAGCAGCATCTCAAGGAAATAGTGAATTTTGGGGGGTTCACATATAAAAAAAAGACCACTAATAAAACCTGAGGACTATCGATCTATCTGTGAGGGTGGAAGGCAAGATAATCTGTGAATTAAAAAAGGAAAATTTTCACCTCTACCCCTACTTGAGATGGGAAACAACACACACACACACACACACACACACACGCGCGCGCGCACATACACACATGTACACACAGACATGCATATATTACAATTATATTGTTTTCATTATACATATAGTAAGTGCTACATAATTATATACAAATGTGAAAGTGATGTGGGATATGTATTATGTGGACTATATTTACATATTAATATAAAGTGAGAGTGATAGATATGTAGAATAGATAAAAGTGAGGATAAATGTTTGTTTCACTCATATATCAGGAGGTGGCAGTATTCACTGAAGACTCATTAAAAATAATTACAAATAAAATATGTAAACAACAAAATGATTAATAAAAAAATGTGTCTTTTAGCAACATTTCAATTGAACCTTTTCGATTGTCTATGTGCTATTTAAACAAATAGACTGTTAAAAGCCCAGTACACTTTAAAGAAATGCTTGAATTTTGAAAAGAAGCAAAATAAAAATGAAAAAAAAAATACACAAAGAACCATGCTTTAGGAAACATCTGAATCATGAACTGCAAGATAGTTCAAAAAGTTTGCATTTGAGAGTAGTTATAATTTGTTGGCAGTGAAACCTATATTTGTGCAAAAATGACAGCATTGAGAAATAAAATACAAAGAATAAATAGAGAATATGTAAAAATGGCAGTTTAGAATTAAAATCAATTACATTTATTCCAGTTTTTCCTGGTATACTTTTTCAAAATGTCTATGCATATGTACAAAATAAAATTCTTTAAAATAATATAAACTATTTCCTAAAAAGTATTTTTTTCCCTTAAATGAGGAGTGCATGGCAACTGGGTCCGTAGGAAAGTGTTTCCTCCAAAGTCAAAGTACAATTTTAGCAAAGTACAGGTTTCTTAAGCTTTTGGACTTGGACAGCTTTGTTACTATACCTTGTTGGCATTCAGGCTGTCAGTAAGTTCCAGGGCCAATGATAATGAGCAACAGAAGAACACATCCATTTCTTCAGTTGCCTCCTAGCAGCACTAAGTTAATATTCGATGCAAACGTGGCAGATGATTTATTAGCATGCCCATCACTGGAGTGAGGTGCGATGACACAGATGATGGGTAGGTGGAAACCACCATGGTTCTCTCTCCGTGATGCTGTGATGTCGATGACTAGAGGGAATACATTATGAAAGACACACCGTGATGATTATTTACCTTGTAATATATCATTAATCTGATGTCATTGCTGAGATGTATAAATGTAATTTATAAGCCACAAAGTGAAAGGTGACAGCCAGTATTTCCAACCAAGTAATCTTCAAAGTGTCCATTTTTGATAACTTTATTCTAAGTAGTTAGCAGAAGGTCTGGTGAAGATTACTTAAAGATGAAAGTGATGTATGGAAACCATAGGACTGGCACAGTGGGAAGATACCGTGAGTCACTCCTAGCTTTCTGGGAGAGGAGATTCACACAGCTGCCCTGTCTGCAAGCTTTGGTTTAATTAAGGATCCCATCTCACTAATGGAAGTCTAATTTAAGACAGGTGGCAACTGCCCTAGTTTTAAAAGCATTTTGACATGCTTTAACTTTTATTTTAAGTAACCATGTTATGTAATAAGATTGTTGAGGAAGGAATTTTAAGGCTTTTTAAATAATTTAGCACCCTGATATTAAAATCTACTCATTTGTGTCACATGCTATAGTACAGCGCACAGATAGGATGTTGGGTTGACATCCCAAAATCTAATCTTGGCTTTGTTAATAACAAACCATGAACTTAATCAAGTTGAATTTTTTTGCCCATAAATTAGTTTAATTTAAGAAAAGTAATCTTCATGAAAATAGTTGGATTTGATTCAGACAGCTTCCTTTTGAATAAAAAATACACAATTATTCAAATTTTATTGATGCTAGAACATCTAAGTATTTGGTAATTCAAAGAAATTAATTACTTACCCAAGTGGAAATATGGTCAGTTTTGTTCTCTTAATTTTGAAAACATGAAGCTGATTATTTTACAGACTTGAAATAATATAATTATTTTATCATTAGGATTGATAATACACTAAAGGTGCCCTTGGAAGCACATTGATTGTGTTTGTCCCAGCACCTCTCCAGAAAATCCTACACATCTGTCCTCACAGTAGATAAAGGCTCCTCCACACCCAGCTTTAAAACCTTAAACATTAGATCAGGCATGGTGGTGTATGCCTGTAAGTGGCAGCCTAGAAAGCCATGGCCAGGATCAGGGATTATGGTTCAAGTCCCGATGTGGGCACGTAGGGAGACCTAATCCCCCCAAAATAGCTGGGCATGGTGGTGCTTGCCTGTAATCCCAGCTACCTGGGAGGCTAAGGCTGGGGATTGCTTGAGTTTGTGGTACCCCGGGCAACAGGAGCCTGCGGTTCCACAGGCAAAAATAGCAAGACCAAGTCTTAAAAAAAAAAAAACCAAAAAATAAAAACAAAAAAAACCCTTAAGCACTACTGAACACAAATGAAGCGGATTATTAAAGTGTTGATTCTAAAACAATTATTCCACAATTTAGTGACACTTGCAAAAACTATGCATAATTTCTGCTCTGAAATTATTCTAAATGCAGTCAACTTCATCACCAAGTACCTTTGTCTACATGAAACTCCTAATGAGGCAGTTTTACCAAAGCTCTGTTAAAAAATAATCACTAATCACTGTGAATGAGACTAAAATCGCATGACAATTCAGTAATGCTTGACTTAAATAACTCATGACTGAAGGAAGGGAAGGCATGGGGAAAACAGTGTGAAAGAATGAGTAGGAAGACAAAGAAGAATACCCGTGTTTGGTTTTATAATTTGAATATTTTGCTTCATTTTCCCCCAACTTTATAGCACTATCATCGATACATGGAAAACTATGCATATTTAGTGAATAAGAGCTTAGAAACAGCAAGAATCTGTGACACCATCACCACATAGAACTGGGAAGCATGGTCAGCACCTCCCCTCATTCTCCTTTTGTTCCTTGATTCTTAGTTTTTGAAGTTGTTTGTATTTTGTGCTTGGTCTTCAACAGCTTGAAGAAATTCCCTCATATTGTATTATATGTTTGACGTGTACACTACCCGGTTTTTTCTTTTTTCTATGGATACTGTGCTGCACAGCACATTTCTAGAACTTTTTCACCTTTTATTGCTGAAATAATACAGGCATTAAGCAACATATCATTTGCCCCAACCTGTAGTGCCTGGCAATTAGTATTGCATTACCTGCTCCTAGGATTCTTAAAATTTTGAATTCATTTTATATAAGTGAATCGTGCAGTATTTTTTTTTCCTGTAAGGGACTTATTTTGCTTAATGTAATATCCTCTGGGTCCACCTATATTAAAAAAAAAAAGAAAAGAAAAGAAAAGCAGGATATCCCTCCATTTTAAGGCTGATTTAGGATAATTTCCATTTAGTACATTTTCTTTATCCATTCATCTGTAGATGGATACTTAGGTGGTTGTCATACCTTGCCTAATGCAAATAATGCTGCAGTGATCATGGGTGTACACATATCTCTTTTTAAGATTCTCATTTCCATTCTTTTCTTTGTAAAGTCAATCACTGGAAGAAAAAATAAACAAAAAAGAAGAATAGGGAGAGAGAATAGAGGAAAGGAAGAAAACAAACAAACAAGAAGCCAGTATCCTTCATCAAAACCCATGCAAACTTCATGAGAAAATAAAGCAAATGGATTTTAAGTGTCTCAACAGAATGATGCATAATGATCAAGAGGCATTTATCTCACAGATTCTTTTAATTAATTAGCAATATTAAAAAGCAAAATGATCTCAATAGATGTTGAAAAGCACTTCTTACCAAAAAGGTCCATTACCCACTTAACATTGAAAACAAAACAAACTCATCAAACATATAGTATTAGGAAATTTCTTCAAGCTTTTGAAGACCAGGTACAAAAACCCCAACAACTCCCAATGGTGAAATAAAATCTAGAACAGGGCAAGGATGCCCTAATATCACTTTTACTTGACCCAGTTCAGCAGATTCTATTCCACAGAATCAATGTTATCGGGGAAGAAAATAAGGCATTCACATTGGGAAGGAGGAAATAAATGTCCTTTATGTGATGCTTACATGTAATCTTAGTGAAAATCTGTTAGATATTTTAAAAGACCCGTGAGAGCTAATAAGTGGGTTTTGGAAACTTTGTAAGACAAAAGATCATTATCCAAAGATCAAATGACTTTTTGCACTTGCAACAAATTCATGGAAATCAAAATTTAAATATTGAATAACTACAGTTGAATCTCATAAGTCTGAATCTTTAAAGGTCTAAATTTCAAATCTGATTAAGATTTGCAAATTCATCTGTTTATTAATAGTAAAAATAATTAATAGTTGACTTTTTCCTTTTTTCACAGTAAAAAGTTAGGGCAGTCTCAGCTATAATAAAAACGTATGTGGGTATGTCCATGCTAGTGTTTGCAGGTACCATATGACTTTACCAGATTAGAAAAACAGAAGATTCTTACATAAGAGGTGTGAATGAATAGCTTGAGCTCAGTGTTAACACAGAGACTCTGTCAGGAGTTAGGTCTATGAATGTGCATATTAAAGAAAAAAAAAATACTTCAACTGAAGCTAAGAAGGGAAGAAGATATGTCTGCCTAGGGAGACAGGAAAATGTAAGGTTTCTCTAATTGTTCTGTTATTTATTGCATAATACTGTCTTAGCTATTATTCTAAAGAGAAATATTTTTCTACAGAACTTGAAAGTAGGAACTTAAGATTTTTCAAGTTTTCTCTTCCATCAGATTAGCAGAACAGCTTATTCTGTTGGCAGCCAGTTGCAGTTAGAGACCCCTGAACGCTGAGAACATCCTTCCTGCAGAAAATGGGGGGATAAGAATTCAATAGAAAAAGATTACATGCGACAAAGTGACTGGAATTTAAAAACACATTCATTGAACTCATGCTTGCTTTTTAATAAAAAGAAGAAAAATAAGTTATCGAATTTACTAAAACACAGTTGTAGGCTATGGAAAGACCAAAAAGAGTTATTTCTCAGGTTTACAGACAACATGCACCTTTTCACTCTCTAATAAATTTCACAGGTTTTGTTTCAGCTCCTTCAATATGTTTTAAGTAGCAAGAACCATATGCTATTCTAGATGTGTCTAAGGAGATATCAAAATATTTCACTGTTCTAAAATATTGATTCCCAATATTTTGAATGTATTTGTGAATTTAAATCAATTAAAAACAAGAGCTATATCTTTCATTTAAAGAGAAGATAAAATTGTTCCATTTCATTGGGTAAAATGTTTATTTCACTTAAGATGCTCCTTTTCAAAGGTTAATATGCCACCGGTGGGTGAAAAGAAGACATAGTGGTTTCAAATAAAAAGTTTCAAAAACATACGTGTTATTAAAGCATCACTGTGATAATTATTTAAAATTCCTCCCACATTTATATACTTTATACAGCACAAGTTTATCATGGGAGAATTTTGTTTTTCTTTTATTTGCCTTTGACTTTAAACTTCTGTATCAATGCTCTTGCTGTATTTTGTGTGACTTTTCTTATAACCTTTATGTCAAAAGTGTCATTAGATCATCTATTTTTATTAAATTTATATTCACTTTCCCATTACATAATGCCTCACATAAGTAGAAATTATGAAAATAATGAGCAAAGAGAATAGCATCTGTAGTTATCTAAATGCACTCTGTCACAGAAATCAAATCAAGAGTATCTTCTAGGTCTTTTCAATCACTTTGAGTTTGAAAGAAATAGTGATATTCAATTGATATTCCATTAAAGAAGGTTTTTGAAAATACGTGATCCTAATTTATTAAGAATCAATTTTCATTCTTATTTTTACTTGATATAAATTCCTACTGCCCCCCATAAGATGTCATTTGCCATAATTCATTTTTTGTCGATTTTGCTTTTGTAAAAGACATTTTTTTATTGAAGTCACCATAACATCCTATGATTCAGAGGTGTGGGTTCACACTTCTTCAGAAATAATTCTTGACAATGAAGACACAATATGATGTGTGAAGTCATGTTGTTTTTGTCACGGGGCACCCTTTTAAGGGGCTCTCCATTCTCCCGCCTTCCCCCTTGAAACTGTCTCAACTCCCAGATCTTGCTGACGTGGAATTGCGCACATAACACTCTCCTGTCAGTGAAAATGAAATTCAAACCATTCTTTTGTTCCTCAATATTTTGGCAACAAGTTTTCTAAAAGCAATAGAAAAAGCTCATAAAGTTGTACTTTGGGGAAAAGCTGATACTAATAAAAAATACATCTTATGTATCATAATACAAGTAATCTTATGACCTCAGTAAAATAAAAAGGGAAAGATCCAGCAGGAGAAAACCAAGCACCAAGTCTCTGGAATCTTTAGACTGGAATGGTTTATAAAATACAGTGCATCCTGCCAAATATGCAACCAAAAGGAATACCATTCATCATCCTTAAAAATGTTCTTGTGGCTCAATACTGTCAATCAAAGCATCTCTGTCTGCAGCAACTTTCTTCCTGGATATCTTCCCCTGGAGGCACCCAGTTCAAGGTTAAACTCACCCCAGGTTTCTGGCTCTTTCTAGGCCAGCCCTCTTCAGGCCTTTCTGGGAAGCGACTCCATCAGGCAACAAACACCACTGGCTCCCTCCAAATCAGGCATGAGTAGGTGACTGGTAGATGGTGGAAGCAGAAGGGAAGTCCTTTTGCTTTTATCTGTTAGATCTCTTACTAAATATTTTTCAAGGAACCATTCTTTTTAAATAAGTATTTTTAATTTTCTTCTCCTGCTTTGGGGAGTATTTATGAGTATTCTGCATTTCTCCTGGGTATTTCCTAAGTGGTAATAGCTGTTTCTTTCCTACTCTTTCTAGATTTGTGAAAGTTTATTTCTGTTAGTTTCATTATTGTTTTTGCTTTAGAATAAATTAATACAAGCCTATTATGTTCAGTCTAAACGATCATTTCTTGCCATAAATTTGTTTTTAGATTCTTGTTTAAAAACGTTTAATTGTATGTTTCAGTTGATCATTCAAATCTTTTTGTTCTTAAAGGTGTAATTATTCCACGCCCATGGGTTTTATTGTCTTTCATATGACTTTACTATTCTTTATTTTTGTTAACTAGTTGCTCATCTGTATAATTTTAAAATGTGTTTGTCAGTATTCATAATACATTTCATGGGGATTACATGAAATATCACATTTATATTATATATTTTTCTATTTCAGTTTGCACATTAGACCGTTTTTAATATGTTATAAAGCATAATGTTCTTTCTAAAAAATTTTGACACAGTATTTTCAGACACTGTATAGGTGGTATCTTTTTTCCTTATTGTAAATATTAGATGTACTGACTCTAAATTGTGTTTATTAAGAGTATTTGCTGATATACTGAAAAACTCTATATGTATATATTGAATTTCACTAGGAATTCCAGTGAAGTGTGGAATAAAATTGTCATAAGGGGCATCTTTTCTTTGTTCCTTTTTTAAATATAATTGTCTCTAGCATTTACCTATGAAGATTGAAAATTGCTATAAAAGTCTAGTAAATCCACTTGTGTTTGCTAAGAGGTTGGCAAGAACTAGAATTTTACTGGCACTGCAGTGTTGATTATAGACTTTGGTTTATTTAATATATCAAATTGCTTGATAATTATAGTTCTTTTAATTTGAAACTACTTTTGCATTTGAAGATAAATACAGCTTAGTTAACATATACTTTCCTACTTATGCACAGCCAAATTTACTTTGCTAATAATAAAGTTTGGGTTTTTATACCTGTGTTTACAGATAAGCATGCCTCTCATTTTAAAACACTTTTTTCACACCTTTGTGTCAGTAAGTCAGTGAGTTTATAGGGTGAATTGAGAAATATTTCCTCTTTGTCAGGAAGACTGAAAAAATTACTCATCTGTATACATATCTGAGCTTGTATGCTGGTGTAGGGATTTATTTATTTAAATCTAGTAACATATTCATTTATTTTGTGCTGGACTTATCAAAGTTCCCATCTATTTCACATCTCTTGTTATGAATTAATTTATTGTAGAAAGTGACATATTTGGCACAGCTGGCCTGGTAGAATGGCATAGTCAAGGATTCTTTTTCAGTCGGTTTTAAAACTAATATATTGTGATGTTCCCTTTACATTTTTACTACTTTTGTCTAAAGATATTTACCAACTGCAATGAAACATCAAGTTTTATTTTTCACTTCTCTTTTTTGCATAGGTGTTTGCTATTACCTAAGATCTCCATGTTTCCCATTGGAGCCCAATGTAGCATATTTCCACCCTTGTTGATTACACAGTTGTGTAAAGTAGTCTTACCCACAGCTGTGTAAAGATCATTCCCTCTTTGAGTCCTTGACCTGCGTAAGATAGAACTTTAGAACCTGTCTTGCACGCCTCTTGGACTCATCCCACCCTGTGCTTTCTTGATTACAACTCAGGCAGCCTTAGCGGAAGCCTGGATTTGTCTAGGATGTGGCTCGTGATGAGTGGAGTTGAACTTTAGGTTTTTGTTTTTCCTCAGAACGTAAGACTCATCATGCTTTTTCACCCTTTGATAAATGTTCAAGTTTTCAATCTCCTCTCATTCTGTCTCTCAAATATTTTATATGTGTTTAGAGTGATACCTGTAAGACCTTCAACAGAAAACCCACATCACCTTTTATGGCTAATCCAGTAAAATCTCCTTAATAATCTTTGATCATTTTCAGGTGCTGTAGTCAATCAGTGCTTTTATTTAAATGCAAGAACAATAGGTTGGTAGAGAAATAAACAATCAGCACATAAGGAAATATTTAAATCTAGAACAATTCACAAACCTAGAACAAATATTTAAATCTAGAAAAGTAGTTGAGAAAACTTTTTCATCATATTTCACACATACACACACACACAAAGATTATGATGGATTCTTAGTAGAAAAGTACGTTGTCCATTCTATTTAATATTATAAGGGAAAATGAGAAATTGTTATACTTACAAAATTACTATGGTGCTTTACTTCCATTTTCTTTGAAGTTGTTTAAACAAAGTAATTATTTTCTGATTTTGGAAAGTGTTGACATAGTCTTCTATGTGGCATAATCTTCTATCTTAACATTTCACATCGTGAATGAGTTTGTATGAAAGTTAGACTTTTTAAATTCATTTGTAAGATCATTTTTAGTGAAAACTGGTTTCCAGATTTTGAAAACCATAATTGCAAATTTCCTCTTGTAATTTGCCCAGTCTCAAATATATCATATAAGCAATTGCAGTTGACAAAATAAACATGACTACATACATTTTCTAAGTTTACAGAACTTAGCACCCATGAGGTATAGTAAAATTATGACCATACAATAAAAACCTATCTGCTGATACTAAAATGAATTTACACACCATGTAATAAATTTACACACCATGTAAACTGCCCATCCCCAAAACTTACTCTTTCTATTATAACACCTGTTCTTTAAAATGAGATCATCACCCACGACTTACAGTTATAGTCTTATTCTTTTTCTTTTAAACCTTATTTTTACAATGAGCAAATAGCCATCATCTGTCATCTCTGACTTATGACAGTCTACAAAATCCCATATGTTAATTCTATTACCAGAGCATTTGGGGTGGAGTGAGAGAGAAGTCTAAGTCTGCCTACTCTGAGAAATACCGTGTAATCCCTTCCTCATTGTTTGAGTAATATGAACAGTCTAAAACCAGCTGCTCTGTATTTTGGTGGAGCTGAAGACAGCAGCTGATTTATTTTCAAGCAGAAGACAGCCCTAATTGGGCCATACGTCTGCTGGCCTAGAGGAAACGTGCCATATGTAAGGATCTCTGCCACCTAAATAGAAGGGACTGTCGAAGTGAAGGTGTTCAAAGAGATTTCCTGTGTTGGGCCTGGTCTCATTTTCCTGATTTTGACCTTTTCCCCATAATCAGGTCTTGAGTATGGCCAATGTCCAGGTGGTGTGTGATTGGGTGTCCCTGTGTCTTCTCCCGGTCACTTATTATGGGCACCACCTTCATGGACCTGGTAGACCCTGCTTGAGGATCTGCTAAATCTCTTTACAACTTCCCCGAATATCAGTGTCGACCAGATACTTGGGCTTTAGTGGTTTTGTGGTCACAACTGGTCCCTTGGACAGTTACAACAAGCGGCCACCCTCCCTCCAGCTCCCAGTGCAGGTGCTGTCAGAGGAAGTGTTCTGATTAGAAAAGATAGGATTCATGGAAACGTATCCCAATGACCATAACTTCTTTTTCTGAAAAACGAAATCATTTTGCCTGTGCACGTATAGCATAGATGCACTGTCAAGAGCATTCTTCATCCAACTGCTGAGGTGGAAATTCTTCCAAATAGTGTAGTGGGGAGACATCTGGTGGTGATTCTGAAATACTTGGTTTGACTACAAAAATGTTCACATTCATAAGTGCTGTTTCTTAGCTATTGGTATGAAAAATAAGAAAAACTAACTTCATCGGGTCATGCTTCAAGAAATAAATTCAGAACAGCAAAGATAAGAGTCGTTAAAAAAACAAAACATGACAAGTAAGTCACATTATGTGAAGCACAAAGTTTTCCATTTCTGTGAAGCAAATTTCCAAAGCAATGCTTAAGTTTTTACCTATCAGGAACTTGCCTGTGCCTGGAGAGTGAAATTCCTTCAAATGGTGACTTTTACATCATAATAACAAGCTGTTATAATTATTACATAATTTCATGATGTACTTAGCGTAACATGGAAGGCAATAAAGGACTGAAAAAAATGCTTACATGGAAATATGAAAATAATTTTATCTTGCACAATTAGCTCAACAGTTAACTAAATTTCATATAAACATTTTATTGGGAAGTGTATGTAACAGTTTTTAAAATTAACATTTTTATTTTTCCAAACATTCTAAAAAGACAAAAAAGGTCCATTTATTTATTAAAATAGAAGATCACTAATGCATATATAATAATAAGTTCTGCCATAATAAGTGACAAGAATGAGCAAGTTAGATAATGATATCGTTAATTCATTTTAATTGTGATTTGGGGAGATGAAGACACAGACAACTTAATGTATGTGTTGAAATATGTTGTGTTAAAATATAATGAGCTGTGAATTATACTTCTGAGAAGTACTTTTAGATTTCTACTGAGAACATGAATTGTTTCCTTATGCCAGGAAAGTATGACACAAAGCCCAGGACTATTAATCTGTAGACTAGTGAATAATTAGTCACAGCATATAGTAATGTAAAATATTTTATAAAGAGTTACCATAAATAGGAGTGCTTTGCTAGAATGAAATATCATATCATCATAAATTTAGGTATTTCTAGTCTGATAATCACTTGAACATTTTATTAGAAGTTTTGTGTTTTTATCTTCTTATATTCAGCTATAATATTAACATTAGCAAATGTAGTTTATTAATAATAAAAATATTCTTTCTTATCATTTTTCATATATGTTTACATGATGACCATACATATGTGAGAACCAGATCCGGACTGTAAGTTGAAACACATCTGTTTATCAGCTCTATGAACAGTGCAATGTACTTTTTCCATTTCCTAAAGAGCTCTCAAAGCCCTGTGTTGCCACTGGTGCAATTCATATTGGAAGTTGGATTTGGCTAAACTTTTTTAATCAAAGTCCTTTCATGAAGCCATTTTATATTGCTGTGGTGGTGGTGACACCACCATAATTTCCATGCTGAAACTTGGTTTTACAGCAACTGATTTTCAAAGAGGATAGTACTTCATTAACACATTAGGAAGATGGTAGTTCTTGAATCCCAGAGTTGAGTCTTATTTTTGGCCTTTATGAGACAATCAAGTTCCTATGACATGAAATAAACACCTGAAAAATTCAGAGCTGTTTCCACATTATGTGTGTAAAAGAAGACTTGTTTATTTCTCTGTGGACTTTGCAGCTATTTTTCACTATCCTAAACCAAGTTGATGGCAGTATTAAATTTGATAACCGTAACACTAGTTTTTAAGTCCATCACATGAGCAATAGAATACTACACATCCAGCATCCATAATTATCTGGTCTACCAATAAATTTGTGTAGATTTATATAACATCTAGGATAAATGAATGCATCCTTGACTACAGTTCGATGACTTCAGGAACTCAACTATTCAGCAAATATATATTGAGAACCTGCTATTTGCAAGGTGTGAGTATGTGTATGTGTGTATGTATGTGTGTGTTCATAAGAAACTCCCATGAGTAAAATGCGTATTGCTTTCTCAGGGAAGCACAGGTGTGATTATCTCCTCTTCCAACCTCTGACATGTATGGTTTTACTCCTGCTGGCATCATATATGATATTCTATTTAGTGTTCTTGCTTAGCCAGACCCATAGCTGCACTTGCCCTATTTTCAATTCTCTTATTTTTTTTTAATGGAGATACAGAAATTTAAAAATTCAGTTGAGATGTCTCAACACTACATATTTAATCTAAACCATGTGGATCAGACATAATTAAAGTGATAACAGAGAGAAAGACCCCAGATGCATTTTGTCCTTCTTTGGATAAGGCCCTTCTAAACTCTAGTCTTCGGGAAATGTTTCTTAAATGTAGGAGAAATGGGATAATGTGAAATAGCAGGACATATGTGAACCATTGCTATTTAAGTGCAGAGAAAATCAATTACACTTAAGTTTGGAATACTCCTTATTTAATTAATATATATAACAAATTAATTTCATCACTAATTATATATATAACAAAAAGATCTCATATATATATACACATATATACATACATATCCATATCTATATCTATCTATATCTATATATATAAACATACATACATACATACCTATATATATGAAGACTTGTTTATTTCTCTGTGGGTTCTGGGTTCTGGGTTTGTTCCCAGAACTTTTGACATGGTAAGATGATAGTTTTTCAAAGTGTTAATCATAGCTATAAAAACTGTTGAAAATTTAATTTTCATTGTGCTACATTAAATTAGTACAATTTTCAATGACCCAGTATACCTATCATTAGTTAAGTGCTATTATTCCCAAAGCTTAGCTACGTACTTTTCTTAACCTACAGTATTGCCAACCCAAGACATTGGTGCTTCAAGCTTTCTTTAGTGAGGGCTTTCAATCTCAGGTAACCTTAAAACACTCTGCAAAAAGGAGATATTTTTTCAGGAACACATATGAGAAAATGATCTTTGTTTCTTATAGAAGGAAATTATGCCTGGACCAGATGGGTGATAGTAAACAACAGGGTCAGATGTCATTAACAAGGAATTGTAGGTCAGGTACTTGTACCTGGATTCATACCACCATATATGCCCTCATCATCAGTTTTTTAATACTATTTCTTGTCCTCTCAGTATTGTAAACGAATTTTCTTTTTTACTCTCTGAAGATGGAAATGTGAATCAACTCCATTTATCTACGCTGAAACTCTATATTCCCTCTAATTCTATATGAAAACCTCTTACTGTGCTTTATTTATAATAGGAACCAGTTTCATTTTTAAGACTGTGTAGGTCTATATGCTCAAAGTTACTCTAGATAAGTGTCTTGCCAATTGTGTTAACACTACTTATTTAATACTAACTACTGAATCCCTGATAAGTCCATTAAGCCGAAAATAGCAAGAAAGCCTTAACAAACACTATCAACATCAATTTATATAAAGCAATAGCTGTAATTGTCAATATATTCTTATTCAGTATAGTAAACAGTGATGTTTGAATAATTGTTTTTGTAGTTTGTTAAATTATACAATATAACAATCCATAATTATTTCCTTCCTTTTTAATTGATACAAATGTTCTTAATGAAATTTTGATATTTTTTTGTAAATTGTCAACATGCATAGAAGTATAGATTTTTGAAAATATATAAAAATTATTAGAAATTAAGGACCCCATACTGATGGGAGACCAATATGGAAAATTTAACTTTTTTCCTCATTTGCATTAAGATTTTGCAAATGTGATGATGAGTACTATATCTAATTAAAGAATCAACATTCATAACGTTATCATTACAATTTTGACTTTATTCATGGTTTAGTTTATTTTCTGTATAGTGGCCAGTATAAATTATGAAGGAAAAAGTAGGTTAGGAAAGAGAATAATCTCTTTGAATATCACTTATATTCTAATTCAATAATAAGTTAACTCTCAGCTAGATATTACTTAACTTCTGCTGCTAAATCACAAAATTAGTCCTATACTAGAAAAAATAAACATTGGTTGTTCTGGTTTCCAAGTTCCTGTTAAGCATCCTGATTTGAACTGACTTTATAATATGAAACAGGACACCACATTTTTCAGGAATATTTTTCATCCGTATCCAAGATTCATTGCCAATAACTTATCTCTATGAAGATGGCACATGTGTTTTGAAACAAAGCCAAGTATTGGCAACATCCAGAAACTGACAGATTTCCTGCAAGAGAAACTTTGTTTTCAAATGACGACTATAGTTAAGTCCCAGGTAGTTTGGGGCAACTCATTGCAGAATGGAGAAAAAAAACAGTGTTTTATTTCACCATCAGGCACATAGCTTGCAAACGCTACACCTGACATTTATTGAGGAAATCAACCCAGAGGGCAAGCGGGTAGGCTTCGCAGGCTCATGATGGCTTGGGGCAGATGGAGAGCGTCCTGGAGCCCTGAGTGTATTTTATAGATTTTAAAGCTCACAGGGAACCAGGTACAGAGGCATACCTGGCAGAGATGCTGGCATGCAAGGAGGCAGGCGTAGGCTGGGCAGGGGACTTGAGGGGCAGGAAGGCAACCTAGCTTCGAATCTTTATACTTTCTCTGTTTTTCCCTCTGCCCTCTGCTGTGGTTCCTGCTGTTCGAGCTGCCATCATTGATGTGGTTGTTGTAGTCACCTTCTGCTCTACTTCCCCCACTTTTCTCCCTGCTTCTAGACTCAGGGAACTTTTACATGGCCACGGCCACATTCTCTGGGCCCAGGTGTTCACTATTATGGGTGCACACGCCCCTTGCCCACGCTCTGTACTAACAGGCTGGAGACAGGGTCGCCACAGAGGCTAGTGATGAAAAAGCCTGATGAACTCATTCATCCTACAAACAGTTTTGAGTTTATTAAGTCACACCTCACCATCATGTAGCGTCCTTACATATACTTAGACTGTGAGAATGGGAACGTTTCCAGGTCTTATTCTGCATTTTAACTTGCCTTTTGCTCACTCTTATTTACATGCAAATGTTGTTATGTTCCTTACCAAATGTGGACCTTTTCCTTTCCTGGACAAAAGTCTTCTTATAAGTATCATTTCTAAGCTTCTCCGTGAAATCGGGCTCCTTGCTTAACAGAACGTCTACAGTGTCTAAGATCCCAGTAGCCACTTAAAATAGCTACTTCACTTGCTCATTTGCTCTGATTTTTAGTTAAGTATTTCTTAACTACAGAGGCCATTTCTGTATTTTTGCAGTTTTTTTCTCAGATACTTCATAATGCAAAATGAGGATCATGGGTCACCAGTGGCAAATACTGATACCAAAATACAAATACTAAGAAGACATTGATTTCTAGTTGTTCTAGTTGGACGCACTGTCAATTTTTCTGTTTTTCCAGCAGATGGCAGTCTTTCACTACTAATCAGTCAATTGTCATCCAGACGAAACATTTGCCCCGTCAAAACAATCCACTGGATAGAACAATTTGGAAAAACATACCTACACACAAGAAAGCTTGTTTCTGAATGCCACTGTTTTAGAAAATAACTTATTTTTGTCTAATTTATTTTACTCTCCTGACTTAGTTAATTAACTGATAAATCAAGCATTTAAAAAGTTAATTGCTCCCTAATTCCACCGTAATTCCCCTGCTTCAGATCATCAGTTGACATCATTTACTTCTAAAAAGTTTCACCAAACTGTTTCTATGCCTTCATGAAAAATTTGGTTTAAAATGGGGCTTTCAAAACACTCAACCCCACATCAGTTTCTCTGTGCCTTAAAGCAAAGGTTTTGTGACAGAAAGGAAAGAAAGGAACGCTTCTTATCTTGCTTAAAATAGATTTACTTACAGATTTTGAAACTGCATGGTTCAATCTTAGAGCAACAGGTTTCCTTTTAGTTATTTCAGACAAAAAATAGTGAAATATTTTAAAGGCTAGAAAAGAAGTCGTACATAAGGCAGCATGCATCAGTACCTGCTTCGGTTTTAACAGCAGCCATATTTTAGGTGAATGTTACACAAAGAATTGAAACCTAATTATCCTCCTGACTCCAGTTCCCTGTCACTCCAGTGGTCATAACCTGAACATGATCCCTCCCTACTCCAAGTGTTCACACTCCTGTAAAGTTTCAGAATAGAACTTCATACTTAAGCATTAATAAAGCACACGGGTTATGTTACCAGGGCATACTAATAGAGTGGTTCTGAGACTGTTTACTTACAAAACAATCTGTATTTTATTCAAGCTGAGCTACAACCCACTGTTTCCTTACATGAGGGAACTGTAAACTTTTCTTTCACAAACACACCATGATTTTAGGTGTTCATGTTATTTGACCTGGCTTCTATTTTGGAGCAGTGTGGTATCTCATTACCAGAATGAACACGTGGAACAGTTTAGTGCTTTGTTTTGGTTGTTTGCGTAAATATTGCAGATTGAATTTCTGGCCCAAAGGGTATTGATCAAGAAATAATGAGACTGAAATATAAATAAAATATTTATTGTGGAATAGGAATCACAATTCCACTGGGCTCCTTGACCAAGGGTAGTCCTGAGGTGAGCTATTTTATTTATTTTTTATTTTATTTATTTATTTATTTATTTATTTATTTATTTTTTTTTTTTTTTTTTTTTTTTTTTTTTTTTTTTTTTTTTTTTTTTTTTTTTTTGAGACTAGGTCTCGCAATTTTTGCCCATGGAACCGCAGGCTCTTGTTGCCCAGGGTACCACAGACTCAAGCAATCCCCAGCCTCAGCTTCCCAGGTAGCTGGGATTACAGGTGCGTGCCAAGAGGTGAGCTATTTTAAAGAGTCAAACAGGGGAGTGGTGTAAGTCTTTTGTCTTTTGTCATGCAGCTTCTGGATTGAGCGGTAAGAGTTGTCAGGAAGTTTCAGCGCAGGAAGTTTCAGTAACAGTTGGAATATGGTTCCTGTAGCTGAGAAGGTGGAAGCCCCATTTGTAGGAAAAGTGAGTTAAGTGAGACTTTTACCTCCATGAGTCTATATATCCAGCACCTGGGGTATTGTGCCTTTCTCATGATTGTGCAACCCGTGGATGTGCACATGTGTACACATCTCTCTCCTGGGCTAGGAGAGGATTAAGGGGTGCAGTGAGCACAAGGGAGGGGAAGGGAGAGGAAGAGGTAGTAGGAAAGGGAGAGGAAGGGGGAGGAAGAAACCTGAGGGGGAGGAGGAGGGGAAGAGAAGAGGGAGGGGAGAGGGAAGGAAAGGGAAGGAAGGAAGAGGGAAAGGGAGACTAGATAAAGAGTGTGAGGATTCCCAGGGGCAAGAGGACTTGCCTGTCGCCCATGCCCTCCCTGGCCTGCCTGATGTGTCTGTGTAACTGTTACACCAAAAAAGAAAATATCCAGGATGGTGAACCTGACGCTTGCTGGTTGCCTTACAATTGGGTATGAGGATGGGATGGTTATTCAGCTATATTGCTGTTCTTTTGAACACTAATAGGAAGTAGAGCTGGTTCTCAGCAGTCACCCCCCTGTCACACTCGAACTCTCACCATTGCAGAAGGGACAAGATGGAGCCCATTTGAGCTAAATGATGCAGGTTCCAGAGAGGGCAAATTCATTGTCTTTCTCATATAGACTCCTAATACTTTTCTAGAGCTCTGTACTTGTATTAAATTGACCATCACTTGGTATTAAGAAACTTAAGCATTTCTGTCCATCCATTTATATTATTTTACCTGTGGATGTTTTTCTTGGATCTAGACAAGGCCTGACATTTACCAACTGTAGTAAAAATTAAGAAATGCTCCCTATCCCGTCCCCAAAGATGTATTGAATTCCTAATCCCTAGTTCCTTAGAGGGTTGCCTTACTTGAAAATAGGGTCTTTACAGAGGTATAAAAGGAAAATCAAAATTAATTGAACTGAATGGACCTAATCAAACATGACCAGTATCCTTATCAAAAGGAGAATTTTGGACAAGGAGGCAGACATGGCTGGAAGCAAGATGATGCTAAGAGAAGCAAAGAGGATGTCATGTGGAGACAGTCATGGGGAAATACTACAAGCCCAGGGGTGTCGACGAATACCAGCAGATGACCAAGAGGCCTGGGTAGACTCCCCGATAGCACTCAAAGCCACAAGACCTGTGGACAGTACCTTTCTATTGTTCTAAGAAGTTGATGGAACTTTCACACTAACCTTGAGTACCAAGGATGGCAGCTCTTGGTACATGCAGGCCTCCCCCCAATTGCTATCAACTACTAATGCAGATGCTGTTGTGAAGGAATTAGGCAGATGTCTCAAATCCACTGACCTGAAAATAGGGAGAGTATCTTTCACATACTCTTCCTATTTTTTTGCACATATATATATATATTATATATTATATATTTTCTATAGATATAGAAAATATATATCATATAAATAGTCTATATATTTTATTTTTTTTAATATTTTATATATTTTATCTAAATATATAAAATATATTTTATATATTTTATCTAAATATATAAAATATATTTTATATATTTTATCTAAATATATAAAATATATTTTATATATTTTATCTAAATATATAAATATTTATCTAAATATATAAAATATATTTTATATATTTTATCTAAATATATAAAATATATTTTATATATTTTATCTAAATATATAAAATATATTTTATATAATTTATCTAAATATATAAAATACATTTTATATAATTTTTTGCACTTATATATTTTTTGCACTTATATATATTTTTTGCACATATATACATATGTGTGTGTGCAACAAGTGTTGGTGCAGATGTGGAGCTAAAGGAACACTCCTACATAGCTGATGGGCGTGCAAACTGGTCTAGGAAGGCTGTGTGGAAGACCCTTAAGCTACTAAAAATGAAATTACTATTCGACCCAGCAATCCCACTACTGGGAATCTACTCAAAGGACACATAAACACTAATAACACCAATTCAAAAGGACATCTGTCCTTGCATGTTTATTGCAGCACTATTTACAATTGCCAAAATATGGAAACAACCCAAATACCCCATAGATGATGAACGGATGAAAAAGATGTGGTATATTTACACAATGGAATACTATTCATCAATCAAAGGAGACAAACTTGTGTCATTCACAGCAACATGGATGGAGCTAGGAGGAATTATGTCAGCAGAAATAAGCCAGAAAGAAAAAGAGAAATACGGATGGTCTCACATATATGAAGAAAACAAACAAATGGACAAGAAAAATTTAAAACTGCCAACAGAACTGAAGCATAAAGCAAGAGAAAGGGAGGTGAGTACAATTGGAGGAGGGGGAAGGCACAAGAGATAAATATGGTTCACAGGTGATAAGGTGATGGGAGAACCTCAGGGTAGCAACGATGTTGTGTATATATATATATATACACACATATATATATATATATATATATATATATATATATGTGTGTGTGTGTGTGTGTGTGTGTGTGTGTGTGTATTATATATGTGCAATGAATAAAACAAATGTAAAATATGCAATTTCCAAGACTCTTTCAAAACTGTATCTTATTCCCCTTCTTTTGTAAAGGTTCTGCTCTCAATAACAGCTCGAAACAGCTAAAGTACAGCACAGAAACTTTCTGTGAAGACTATACACCATAATTAAAAAAAAAAAAAACTATCCTACAGCTTTTTGGTGCTATCCAAACCAGATTAAACAAAATTCTAGGTAAGAAAAGCATGTATATTTACAGGAGATATGTGTGAATTTTCAAATCATATTATGATTCAGTGGAAAGGGAGAGGGTGAAATAAAATTATTATTTATTGGTCTTTTTAACTCATGCATTCATGAGTAAATCATGTTCCTGAAGTCATTAGTTCTCTTTCCCATTTACTAATTAATTTGCAAATTAAAAATTTGGTCCAGAATGTCTATGTCTTCTGTCCTGTTCTCCAGTGTATTCAGAATTAAAATTGGTTTATAGGCACTTAGATATTCTAGTGTGAAATGATAGAATAGTATTCTATTTTTCTGATCCTGGAGAAATTACTTCTATACTTAAAAATTTTCCCATCTGAAAAATGAAGATGGTGTCTACTTCTTAGAGTAAATGGTGTTATATATATATATATATATATATATATATATATATATATATATATATATATATATATAATAAATATATATATATATTTACCCTAACAAAAATAGGTGATAAGACAGTTAAGAGATCATTGGTCAAGGAATACACTTCAAAATTTTGCCCTAGTATTTGAAATATATGTTGTTTTATAAAGCAAGTGTATTTCAAAGGATTGCAATTTTATAGCAAATGCCATTTAATCACTGAGTAATTAAGCTGGATAGGTTAAGGAAAATATAAGTAGAAAGTCTCAACTCTATAGACATTAAGTGATAATTATTCTAAATGGTCTTTAATCAAAGAAAACTTGATAAAAGAATTACTACAATGTACTTTCAAAACTTGTGAAATATATCAAAATTTGTCAAATGCAGACAAAAACAGTATCTGTACAGTGTTTGTTGCACATATGGGATGATCTCTCAATTGTCATGAAGGAGAATAAGTTCACTATTCTGTGTTCCTCATTTAGATATGTTCTAATTGGTTGGTAACACAGTTTCTTTATGGGAGAGTAAGCATTTTCACCAGGGAACCATTCCTTTTGCCACATGACTTTGAGGCTTTTCATGTTAGAGGCAAAGAATTCCTACCCTAAACTTGCTCATGTGATTTGTTTTCACCAATATGATTTTAACAGTTGAAAGAAAAGCAGGAGCCAGAAATGTGATTCTATGATAGAGCTGACAGCTTGAATCTTCACCTTTGCCAGAAGTATTTTCCTCCAACAGTCACCATCACTTCTGTCTGAAATTAAACATTCATGAGCAACCCCACAGAGAAGCTGGCTTGAATCCGCAAACACAAGAACAAGAATAAATGAATAACCCTGTTCCTTTCAGCTATAGATACTTGGGATCATGTTATAAGTAATTTTCACTGATCCACTCCAATGCAAATCTTAGGATGATAAACATCTGTCCACCTATCAGCTGATTACAAAAACTTGGATATCCCACTAGGGCATTATCTCTCTTCTCTCCAAAAATAAACATACACCATGTTCATCATTGCTATACCATCGTATGCACTAGTTTGGCATTTGCCTTAATTCTGAAGCAAGTTTGAACATTTAGAATAAGATTATATGAGTAATTCATGCAATGAATTCACTCCATTTATTTATTTGTTTTTCATGTTTTAAAGAAACAGCTTTATTAGGAAAAAGAGAGTGACACTACATAGTCACAGGAAGGCATTATTAAAAAAATAATATCTAAATTAATCTTTTTCCAGAACTAAGTGATTTTGCAGTGAAAAATTAGCAAAACAATGAGTTTTCATATTCAAAAGGCTCAAAAATAAGATTCATGTGTTCAATTTTCTATGACAACTTATACTTCTATTGAAATGATTAGTTGAATATTAAGCCCAGTAAATCATGTTTTAAGTTTCAATGACAGCAGTTTTATCACGCTGACATGGAGCTTGCTATTTTCCCTACAGTCCTCAGCTGAAAAGTAATTTGTTCTTTATATGTTTTTCAGTAAGTTCTAATCATCTCTGCTGCAACAGGACCTAAGCCTAAATAAGGTTCTCAGTTTGTTTTTACTAATAAGACGTATTGTTGGTATGTTCTCAGAGTTTGTCTGACAAACGAGCTTAGTGAGAACAAAGAGTCAATACTATCTTCCCTGCTTATTAGTTCCAAACATCTCAAGATCTAAACATAAAATAAACTGCGAACTATTCAACATTACCTCTATTGCTTTTGTGATGTTCTTCAAGTGATGTCAAGGGACATTGGAGACTTGTTTTCTTTGACCAGTCTGATTTTATTTGTCTAAAGCAGAAAACCACAGAAGCAATAACTGTTAGATTTGTTTTTCTTTTAGAAAAGCACAAGAGGGAGATATAGCACCTCTCTTCAAAAAGCCCCCTCCTTATTATTATTATTATTATTATTATTATTATTATTATTATTGATCACTAAAAATCAGCATTTCAGACTAGCACTGATTTACGATCTTCCCAACATCATCAAAATCAACAGCTTTTCACCCAATTTCATAAAGTAAAATCCAAAGAGGTGACTCATTTCTATTTAAAATTTGAACATGAATGCTCAGGAGAATGTATAATCAAAGAAACCATGTCCTCCTCGGAGAAGAGATTGGAATAGTGTTATCTAATAATATTTGTTGTTTGTTTCTTTCACTTTGTAGAAGCGTCTGAAATAGCAATTAAATGCAGATACCCAAAATGAGTTGTAGTCGTTGGAAAAAGCAGTGTTCACAACTAAAAAAAAAATAACCTGATCTCATGCGCAATGTTGTAAAAGGAGTCTTAGTTTCAGTGAAAAGGAGATATGCTGATCCCAAGCATCATTTACATAGTTCCATTAAGCTGGTAGTAACATTTGTTATATGTGTTACCTTCAAAGCAGGCTTCAAAGCAAACCTGTGTAGTCAGGAGAGGTCTTGAGAGCTCTTTTAGAGCTGCTTGGCTAAGAGTCAGCCTAGTTAAACTAGTTAAATACAGCAGGCACAGAGAGGATGCTCAGTGATCTAAAGTTCATTACATCAATTAAGATACATTTATGGAGTACAATTCCTTTCTCAGAAGGGCACTCAGCCTCCATTTTCTGAACATGCTTCCCAAGAAAGCATGATCTGCTGGTGACATTGCATTGCTGGGTGTTCAACCAGCCCCCAGACTGTGCTAACACCAGCAGACCTAAAAAACAAAACAAAACAAAATAAGGCACTAAGACTATTACTGTTTATAACTATTTATTTTGCTCTCTCTCTCTCTCTATCTCTCTCTCTTTTACTCTGGAGGGTAAAAGTCAGAGGGTGGGAAACAGCATCTTACTATAAATATATGTAAATGTTTGATTTTTAATGGTATGAGTATAACTTTAGTAAAAATGAAAAATAAAATTATTTTTTAAAAAGTCTAAAACACTTTAGGAAAGAGAGATGTTACTTTCAAGGCAATCTCTACATTACCTGATCTGATTCAAGTAATGATAATGTCCTTAGAAAGAATTTCTGACTTGGTCTGACTTGGTTCAGTTTACTTTGTTTGCAAAGCTGGCAGTCTGTGGGTTCAGTAACATGTACCAAAATGTTTGCATTTTTGCATAGTTGAAGGATATAGAAGTTTTAAGCTGTTTGTTTGTTTGTTTGTTTGTTTTTTACTTGAAGGGAAATTATGACATGAGTCTTAAAACTCACAAATATATTTTCATAAAAACTACACTGCAATATATTAGCCTTATGACTGCCCTTTCACTAAAATTATGACATATGATTCTTACACATTATTTTAAGTTGTATTTCATTAATGCCAAGAGTCTTACAGATTTGTCATATATATATATATATTTCTTTAAACATTGACAATAGTGTTTTATGTATTTAAAATTAAATAAGAAATCATTTTATTTTAAATTAGGATTCAGATACAATAGTATGCCTTTATTTTTCATATTTTGACCCAATATTTTAAAATAAATTATAGTTTTCTCATATTACAAGTTCCGTATCCAGAGTGAATTTTTTGTTGTTGTTGTTAAATATTTGACCATATTAGCACCCTCACCAGTTGTCTGGCTACTATCCAGAGATACTAAAAACACATTAGTTAAATATTTATATCTATATATTTGAAAGCATAAGTAGATAACACTTGCCTTTGCAGGACCCTTTACCACTTAAATTAATTATTTTGTAAACTTATTAAGGATTCAATTTGGCAAAATATTCAACTGACTTCTCTTGCTCAATTAAGAAACCCAGTTTTCTAATATACATGGTACCGAACTAAGATTCTGATGTAACTGGAATTACACATTTCAAAATCCAAGTGACCAATACAAATGATAGAATTACAAATTACTATGAGTTAATTCTGATACAATTTTCTTCTTCCACACACTCATTCCTTTCTTTAAGAGGAGCTCATGTGTGCTTAAATCCCCATTATTATTTATGCAGGGTCAGAAAGACATTTTTTTTTTTTAGTTGATGGTTATCATACTTTGGGGTCATTATCTTTTGCAAGTTCTAAATAGTAAATAATATAAAGAGAAATATTGTGTTTTTATTTCCCTTCTTTCCACCCTGCCCCAGGAGATGGCATTTACCTGTACACAGGTTTGTATGACTTTCTCCTTTGTAGTAACAAGATTCAACGCATTGTTTTGGATAAAATATTGAATGCAAAAATCATTGACCTTTGGTTTGTCTTAGCTTGATGTTACTAGAAGTTACAAGATTGACAGTAAAAATAAAATAAAAGCCCGCTATTTGATATGGTATAGCCTATTTGACTGTAGACTGAAAAATCATTTACAGCTTTACTTTTGAACTCTGAGACAGTTGAGAAAAAGTGTGAAAGTTAAAAATACTTTGGGTGCTATTAAAAATGGATCAGATAACTCTACTTGTACCTAGGGTTAAAATAGACTTCTCACTCCTTGACATCTCAATTGATAGTATTCTGTGAAAGATCCAACAAACACCAAAGTATTTCTAAGTTCTATCATTTAAGTTTAAATTTTCTCTGGGGAGCTGATTGTTTTGTCAAGAAGAGTTTTGATGTAGTAATAGGACCACTACCTATATATCATCTTCTATTATTACAATTCATTTAATAACACAGAATGTCAATATATGTTTTCCTTGATTTCCAAACAGTATAGGAACCAAATTAGTACACAAATAGTTTGTAATTATTTTACAGACATTATTATAAGTGATTGATTTCATGGAACTTTCTTGGTGAGCATCTCTCCTTGCATTTCCCTACACACTTGGAAACATCCTATCCATATACATACTACAGATAGAGGTCTACACTGACTTAACATGCCATAAATTATATCACCTAATACTCAAAGCAATGTGAGAGATTGTACAGTCGCTAAATTTCCTGGATAAGTTCTCAGGAAACTTTATTTCACATGCATTTGTGTCTCAATAAATTATAGGTAACAGCAGCATATTTTTAAGTTAACATATAAAGCAAAAATTTCTTCAAACAAAATTACAAATCACCCAAAATCATGTCATAAAATACATTTCCTAACAATCATCCAAAGTGCTATACAGTCAACTTTTTCTCCTGAAGAGAATGCTATTTCTTAATTAAAGCCAAGTTGACTTCGGTTTAAAGAGCATATTAGACACATTAAATTATATTTTACTGAATACTTGTAGATAGAGACTAATGCATGATAGGAAACACAGGAAATTAAATTTTCTAAGGTACAGTATACAATTTTCACTTTGAATCATAATGAAATTGAATAATAAAATAATACAGTATATTAATCTCACACATAAGTGTTTTACTGATTCACAGTGTGTGTGTCTGCACTATTGGTACTCTTCGGAAGTTTACCTTTGTGCACGCTTTTAGTACAGAAACTCAGCTTGTATCAAACTAGATCACACGGATGCGCTTTCATCAAGCAGGTGATGGATACATTTTCATTGAACTACATGGGTTACTCCATTAGTATTGCCAAACACGCAGTTTATACAGAAACTTATTATTGCATGGGAAATTTCTTTTTGGTATATTCCAATTTATCTATTCAGTTTATTTAACATATTTAAGAACTAGAGACAGAGTTGTTTTATTACAGATGTCGAAGGGATTCACAACTTAGAGAAATCTTGCTCTTCTGATGTCATTTTCCTTTAACCTGACTTTTGTTACTAAAAGTTTCAGGGACTTTACAATGCAGGAATTAATTTGATTTCTGGTGATAAACACATCTATACTTCATTCAAAAGCCAATGCTGTAACATCTACAATTTCCTTCTCATATTATTCATTAAAGAATCTTTAATAATTAAATTTGCCTCTAGTATTGCCTTTCTGTATGTTACATCATTAAAGTGCTTTCTTGAAAACAATGCTTGATAAAATGTCTTTCAGGAACATTACTCATGGGGTATGAAAATGTGTGTGCACGTGTGCAAATCTTTGTATAAAGAAGAGTAGGTGTTTTCATTAATAGAATAAAGTAATTCAGAAAAATATTACTTTTGAAATTGATGTAGTATATGTGATTTATTTTATCATCTTAGAAAAGGAAAGGAGTTTGTCTTTTGTCACAAACTAGGCATTTTCTCATATGTCATCATTTCTGTATGCTTACATAGGATTTATGTATAAGCTTACTACAAATAAGACCTTTTTACCATTAATATAACTAATGGGCTTCTAAATCTTTTCATTAATCTTTTTTTTTCTTCTTGTTTTAAGTCAATTAATGCCTGAAATATAGGTTTATCTTACTACAACCTCACCCTCCTGGGAAACTAAATTTTATATCAATTCTATTCTTTAACAATTTAAATAAAACTAAATTTATACAACTAAAAACCAAATTAACTAGAATTTCTCTTACACTAAATAATCCATAGTAAAACTAGATGTCATTTATTTATCTTTCAAATTCCATGATGCGTTTTGAGTATAGTCTTAATATAGAAATATGATAAGCTTGGTATGCTAACTTTATTAAAATTAAAATTTTGGGAGAGAAATAATACTTACTAGAAAGATAATTTTTTGCTAATGAAGTGATTATTCCTTAATATTATTATTAATTTTACATGTCTATTAAATATTTGTGCCACATACTATACGTACATATCACCTTATCTCTTCTGGAATCTGTTACTTGTGTCTACAAATTTTAACAGTCTATCAATCCTCATGAATGTGAATAACAATGATCCTAAACATGGTAGACATAGACATTCTAAATAATTTCAATGGCAATGTTCTTTTCATACATATTGTATTCCAAATCATTTACAGATCATGAAATGATCAATCATGGAAGTTGCCTCATTTTGTAAATTGCATAAGCTGAAGTTATTTTCTCCTTTTCCTTAGGATTCAACTGTGATATCAGTGTGGCTTTCCTTTGAGAATCAGAAAGACTGGTTTTTTGGCTACTGAGAGGCTCAGAATCAGGAGGTGAGCCATGAGTTAAGGTAAGGGATTAATTCCAAGTTTTATGAAAGAAAGAAATGCACTAAAAATTATGACCTAAAATTAGTGCCACTTACAAAAATATAATCTGTATTCATAGTTACTATCAGATATGTCTCAGTTACAGGGACTTTCGAGTAAACAACAATGTGTTTTGTGCTCATATAATTTGCATTTAATTGATCAAATCATTGTTATCACATAATTTGAAAAACATGGAGTAGTGATACAAATCACAATCATGATGATGATTGCATGATGATAAAATGACAATTTTCAACACTTAACTATCAGGAGCTGTTTTAAGTGGTATACATGCTTTACCTCATTCAATAAGCATTTCTCTTGGAGATATGTAATATGATGATTCCAATCTTATAAACACCATTTTAAGAAAAAGACTAGCAAGAAATGGTGTTTATGATGTTGATAAGATGTCATAAATTATTGCTAATATTTTGTATCACTTGGTTTCTTAGGAAATGTATTTGTATTCCTAAAGTATTAGGTTCCCAAATAGATTTTATCACATTTCCATTTTTTAGAGACAGATTTGCTGCTGTTAACAGGTGAAAAAAAATATGGGTACTTTAAAATTGGGTAGTTGAATGATTGAGTGCACATACACACACATACATCCCTACCTATTGTAACTGCAAGCAAATTATTAACAAGTTTAGAATCCAGGTGGTATGAAAGCAGTTGTTCTTTGTTCAATTCTTTCAACTTTTTCGATCTGTTAATATTTTAAGGATAGCTATATATATATTTTTTTTTTCATTTACTGGTTTATTTCTTAACCATGAGCCTGACTGCTTAAAGAGAGGTTGGATTTCATTTTATGGCTAGCCTCTCAAGTTCCAAGAGAAGGCTGACACATTCAGAATATTAAATAAATAGGTATGAGAAAAATGAATGAAAATAAAAATAAGTATAAGTGTAAAAAGTAAAATTATAGGTACATATTAATAAGTTTAAGCCAAACATTTTACTTAAATTCTCTGGAAAAGATACTATAAATAGACCCTTACTTTATATGTGGAACTGAGACATGAAGCATTAAATGTCTTCAAACCAACCCAGAAGTTGGACAAATGAATCAGTAGCTATTCTGGGGACAGGAAATGTGAACAACCCACTATCTTATGTTTCATGCTATATTAAAGAGGATAAATAGAATGACCCAATATAGACAGAAAATGATAATGAAATTGATGAAATAGCAGCAGCTGAAATAAAATCAAAGAGAATTAGTCATTTTTCCAAAGCCACCTTCACTTACCATTCCAAAGTAAATGCAAATGTAGGATGTTAGTGTTCTAGTGTATTAGCTATGTTTTACTAACGAGAAAGATAGAGCAGAGTTTACAGCACTGATTCCAGTGAAGACAGTTAACCCGTGTCTACAGGACTTCTTCTGTTTCTGTTAACACATTTATCCTGCTTAACTTTTAAAATATAAATATATATATTTTGGATGTATTTCCTTTGATTTATAGATACTTAATTCTACTGTGGTCTATTAAGTTTATTAATACGCAGATAAATAAGTACTGGTACTTAGTGCTAATTGACTAATCAATCAAGGTGTCTTACCTATTTGCCATGGTCTAGAGATATATGAAGGTCATTTTTGCATTTGACGAATGCATTAATGTAAAGTCAGAGCCCAATAAATAGAGATGTATACCAATAATGATCTTTGTATTATTATATAGTTCATTTATTTTCCTATTGAATAGAACTGATGGGGGGGTATTTTAAGGGGAGCTTAAATACCACACAAACTCATGTCATTACTACACTACATTGGCAACAATTAGCATTTAAAATTTCCATTAGACTCTTAGTTGCATTATCAGTATATACCTTGTGAATGTAACAACTTAGTATTAAATTGTCACTACAGTCTATTACTGTCACTAATCGTAATCATTGCATGTGTTAAAGTTTGACTTTATAATTCAAATCACTTTTTTTAAAAACAATCTGCAACTGAGGAACTTACTCAAATTCCTGTCTCTATTATGTTGCAGGTTTCATAAACCTAGTCATTTGTCATTTATTTGACATTTATTAAGTTCCCACAGGGTGCCATGCACTGCATTATGAATTGATGGGAAGAGAAAGGAGCCGTCAGTGGGAGATATTGCTGAACACAATTCATGTAGTCATAATGCATTATAAAGGCAAGAGTCATCAGCCAATGCCATAAATGACAAAAGGAGCCCCCAAGACTGGTGACTGCCCCTGTAGGCTGTGTACAGGGCTCAAGAATCTACTGAACAGTTTAGCTAGCTCTGGCTCCCTGTACAACTTGTATCACTGTAGCCAAAAGCAACCTGCTCATCTCCTCTCTATGCCTTAATATAAATTGATCAGCATCTTAAAAGGAAAAAACCTCTCTCTCTCCAGAGTCTTTTTTTAAGTGACAGGTTGGACTCTGTACCCATGCCTCTTCATTATGATGCTTACTGTACACAGATAGGTGTTAGGTGTTTTCAGATTCAATTCACCACTAAGCATATCTCTTAATGGCAGTCACCCACAATCAAGCAGGCACCCCATGGAACAGGGGTCACCTTATGGATTAACACAATCATTTTATTTTTCTGATGGAAGACAGATGTGTCTTCTATGGGAACAAATGAGAAAATGCCATAAATACATTTATACACATGGAAATGGAAAATGGACTAGTTGAGTTTTGTGTGGTGACTAAATTATTTTTGTTTATTGACTCATGTTTTAAAATGTCCCGTTTTACAGTACATATCACCAACAGAAAACCCTGCCTTTGGTTCATTATATGAAATACAATTACTTCTTTACCCATCAAACTCTGCAATCTTGGTTCCAAATAATATTGGTTCTAGCCACCCAATCTTTTTAAGCTAGATTGTTATGAATATTTTAAGGATGGTATATTTATTTGCATTTATATGTAGTAACAATATTTGTTTTATGATTTTTTTTCATTCCTGGCACAATCCTTCGTATTTCTAGGAACTTAATATTAGATAGATGGTAGGCATATAGATTGATAGGTAAAATAATTAAGGAAAATAAATTATCAATTTGATCATATTAGTTTCTAAAATGTTGGTTTTAAAAGGTTTCATTAGTTAAACTGGAAGAGAGCAGAGTTTCTTCTACAAAAAAAAAATGACTATATAATTTTTGACTGGTCAAGTATGAAAAGCCAGCTTGAAACAGTTTGATTAGTACTATCTGATCAGAACAATTTTGGTCAGAATAGGTTTAAACCTATCAAAACCAGTTTGAATGATTTCAATCTGTTTAATCCAATCAGAATCAGTTGAACTGGTTAAAACAGGTTTGAAACAAAACTACTTTGAACAGATTTGATGGTTTTAACTGTTTCAGGTCAGTCAGAGTCATTGTGAACCTGATCTCTGGTTCAGACCTGGTCTGAACTATTCAGTCCAACCAGAATAATTTGAGCTGGTTTGAAGTGGTTTGAATGAGTCAGAAATATTTTGAAGGGCAGAACGTTTCTGAACCCATCTTCACTGGTCATGACCTGTCTGAACTAGCCTGATTTGGTTTGAACAAGTTTGTGCATTCATCGTAGTTTTAATGCAGAAATAATCACTTCAGACCCATAACCCCTTGAATCAGACAATACATTTGCATTGTTTGAGGTGACTACCTTTGTCATATTTTATTAACACATTACTTAGGCATTAAAATGATGCTTGTTTATATCACAACTTTATCTGTCTACATAGAATAGCTACCTTCACAGAGGCTAGAATGTGCTCTCCACATTAACTTCAAGGCTTCCCTTGCTATATAACTGTTTCCTTACACTTAAGAATTGATTTTTATGACTTCACCGTTTTGTTCTTTTCAACTTTTCACATGTTGCTGCCTGCCCCCTGCTTCTCCTGGGTTTTGGTTGTGTGTCTTTTATTTCACAGCTTGGGCATTAATCTTTTGCTGATGCTGCTAGTACTTTGTCATAGATATCTTCCCATTAATGTACCTCCCACTGTCAGTTCCTCAAACAACATTTATCACTGTGATCTGATATGAAGTGAATATCGGTTTCCAGAGTCTTGGGAATCTAACAACATTTTTACAAAGGAAAATTATTTTAATACAAATAAGAAATATAGCCACTTCTGATTATCCTTTGTACTCGAGTATATATTGAATGTCTATGCAAAATTTAAAGAAATACATCATTGTTGGTACTGAGTAAGTGAAAGAGAAATGTATGTGGGTTCTGGTATAATATATGGGGGCTTTTAGACATTAGTTTTTGATGTATCGCTTTATTCACATTAACTCATGTACATCAATTTTTTGCAGCTATGCAATTTCAGAGATTTATTTCTCTCTCTATGCCCCCAATTCCTGTTTTCTGGTACTACTATAAAGTCATATCAGTAAATATGCCTAAAAAATTACAGTAAAAAATATCCTAAGAACATAAATAAAGATGTACATATAGTATCACCATTTAAGAAAAAAATAATTTGCTATTTTGAGAGAAAGACTACATAATGTAAAGTCCAAATAACAGAACAAAAAACTGAGAATAAATACATTGAAATAAATCAAAGCCATTTAAATAGTCATAAAAATGTGAATGCAATTAAAAACATGTCTTAATCTTACAGAATAAAAAATTAAACTGATCAAATTATTGTATCAAACAGGAATTGTATGTATAAATAAATAAGACTGTCTATGTGTGTTCTATGTTTGTTAGATTATATTAAAAGTTAAAAGCAGTATATATTTTCAATTGGAGAAAAATAAAAAAAAATATTTTTTAAAAAAGATCTCTTTAAAATTAAAGAATTGCTGATAGCCCAGATATTTTATTGATACAAAAAATTTGGTTGCTAAAATTTCCCTCTGAATAAAGTCAGTGGGAAACTATTAAGAGACTGTTGAAATCTCCAGACTGTTTAGACTCTTTCAGCACAAACACACTCAGCTTATGCATGCTAGAGTTCACCAGCCCAGACAAAAAAGGCCAATGGACCTTGGCCATTATGGACAGACTCATATCCTCCTCCAAAATTACTGTCATTTTCTTTCTCTTCTAATTCCTTTTTTATATCTTTCCTTGTTTTTCCTGCTCTTCTGGTAGTGAAACTTGTCAATCATCTCACATTTCAGAAGCCTTGATTTTTTTTTTCTCTTCTCCTTCTATCATTTTGAAAGGAAACTATGAATTCTAATAAAGACTAGCAGCCCAAGCTTTTCTCACCTAGGTCTAAAACAATCGAGTCAGCAAGTGAAATCTCCATATATTACCAGGTCCTTTTCTTTTCTTTTCTTTTTTCTTTTCCTTTTTTATAATTTTTATTTTTTTGTGGGAAGAAAGCAAGTTACATAGATGTGAGTCTGTACATAATAGCCAAGGACCCCGTGGTCTTTTGTCCAGGCTGGTGAACCCATGGACTTAGCATGCATAAGCTGAGTGTGTTTATGCGGAAAGAGTCTAAAGAGTCTGGAGATTTCAACTTCATTTTAGAGCTTGTTTTACCTAGTTTGACTCAGAAGATTTTGGAGAGACTTTGAGCTAAATCCAAGTAAGTGGACTTTATGTTGGTTCCTGTGTCTTGGAGTCTTTCTAGTGCCTAAAGTTGGGAGAATGCTGAAAGAGACAAAGAAGACATTACATCCTGGATCTTGCATTTGGAGGAAACTGAAACACGCCAAAGGAGGAAAAGAAGGATGCCCTGCATTTAGAAGATGTGCTTCTGGACCTCAGATTAATTGGATATTGTGGTGAGATGACCAGGGACTAAGTACAGTTTTGGACAATGGTGGGGTAACTAAGTTTTTTATCTATATTTTGTAGCACATTTAATGGCGTAACTGGATTTTTTATATGCTTATCTTGTAGTACATATATAGGTATTATTTTATTGTTTAGTAATAAATAGTTTGATTACTTTAAAAACAAAGAGCCTTAGCGCCTGTACCAACTTAGATTTGTAAATGCATTCTTCAGTTAGGAGAACTACAGTTTGACCTTGACCAGGGCTGATGAAGTCTGCTCTTCGGTCTAACATATACTCAGGGGCAGAGTAGCTGCTCTATTATTCATATTTTACCAAGTTTTGTAACATTTGTAATCTGTCACAATAATCACCTTAACTGTTTATTCTTATCTCTCTAATTAGTAGAGTCGATCTCATTATATTTTATGCACATCTACTTTATTAATGAATTATTCATTTTGTTGTATTCTTAATGAGCTCAATTTATTGTCAATAATTTATTTGCAAGAGAATATAATTGTCATGTTTCTAAGAACTCAGGCAATTGGTGATACAGTTGGTGGCTTCTTATTCAAGAGGGAACTGGTTTTGCCATTACTGCTTCACTTATTCCTTCCTTTAAGTCTTGTTCACACTTTTCCTTGGGATTGCTAGTTGACACAGAACTTAGTTTGAATCTAGCCTGCTTCCCCCACTACTGAATGACATTGTTTTAATCCCTGAAGAATTATTATTTCTTCCTAGAGGACAAATAACTATAAAATACAAGTGCTATAACTGTTCTGTATTAAATTCTCCTGGACTATGAAATGTATGTATGTATTTCTTCAGCATTTAGTTAATTTTACACTCTATAGGATTTTTGATGAGCTACACCTTTGGATATCTTCTTCATTTTTTTACATTCACAAATAAGGATATAAAATATTCATCTGTTTAATTTTTTTCCAAATTTTTGTATATATGGATATTCCCAACTACCAAATGAGTCACTTCCTTCTGTATTCAGCTACTGCAAGATGTTGTAATTTGATTTTCAGGCTTTCTCTTGCTCTCTATGCGAAATTTATTAGGGATGCAAAAATGTGCTTTGGATTATCAAATTCTGTACGCTACTCTGAAAATACACTTTTTATTAGTTGTAAGAAGTTGAAAGTATATCATCAAAGATGAAAACTTCATCTGGACTTGCATAATTTACACTTATATTTGAAATATGAAAATCTGCAAATTAGTAAGACAATAGAAAAAGACTAATGTATTGATCAGAGACTAATGTCAAAAAATTTCAAATGACCTATAAACAAATGAAAAGATGCTCAATTTTATTTGACAATTGGATTTCAATTGCTTTCCATCAGGATGCCCAAGTGATAGAATAAAAATAGCAGGTGTTGTCAAGGACATGTAATACAAAGTTTGTGCAACTCTAATAATCTTCCCAAATCTGTGGCAATATCCTAATCTGTGATGATCACCTTGCCCAAAAGAGTGAGCAATTCCACTGCCCATTAGCAAATCATTCCAAGGAAGGCTCTTAGTCTTCCACAGGATCCCCAGTTGGCCGGAGCAGTAGATTACTTATGGGTCATCAAGACATAATTAATGGAAGATACTTTATGATTTGAACAAGAGGATGAAAGTAAGGACAGGGGAAAAGCATCGAATGGAAGTAAATAGTGATGGTGATTCATATAGGGAACTTATAAGAAAATGAAATGCATGACAAGTAGGCTGGCATTTCTAGTTGTTCCTGGAATGACTTTGGAACCACAGTGGAATGTGTACCCCAAGTCTAGATCTGTAGGGAACAGGAGGCATCAACTTTCTGTTGCTGCCACAGCAAAAGAACCCTAACAGAAATCTCTCTGTGAAGCAGAATTCTGGGTACAGCGTGACTCATGTGAGTTCTCTGTAAGAATTCCTTTGAGGCTGATGTGATGACTTGGGATGGACGTACCCCCTTCTAAAATCCCTGGGAAAGAATCTGACCCCAATATCATTCAGAATGTTGGTCAAGTTCTCATCCATATTTACAGATAACTGAGGTTCTCCTAGGATGAGTTCCGTATTTCTTTGTTGGTTGTCACCAGTGGATATCACTTTGCTCCTACAAGTTCCTCATTCCCTGCTTGTCATGTGGCCCCTGACATAAGAGTGGGTACAATAAATGCTTACTTCTAGTATTCCCTTTCTGCTGACTTTCTCTCCAATAGAAGTTTCTGCTTTAAAAGGTTCATGTCATTTGATGGGAACCATCCAGATGTTCTAGAATAATCATTTTAAGACCACTACTTTGAACTTCAATGTTCCTTTTTTTTATCCTATCGCACAAAGACTTCAGGGGTCCTGGTGTTTAATACATAATAGTTTCAAAGATCAGCATTCTGACTAGCTGCGAGGGATAACACACAAGTCTGATTTGAGAGGACTTCAGGAAAAGTACTAAGTTAAGTGGATAAAGGGATTTAAAAGATATTATTTTAAGTGGTTGAGCTTGAGACTCAACATGTGAATTTCATCATGTGTGGAGCAAGGAGTTGGAAAGGAGGTGGAAGAAAGGATGTGGAGATTGTAGAAGAGAAACTAAGAATTTTGAGTGTTTATGAAATCAGCATGGAGCCTGGAATAACTTAAATTTCTACATCCCATTCAATGAACATTTCACAATGTTTCTTAAATATGAAAAAACAGACTGATGTTACAAAGGGCTTAGTACATTTGAGCTGTTGGGGAAGAAAATAATAATAGGAATATTATGCTATGCTCCAAGTGAATCAAGCGGAGGTAACGGCACATAGTGAAATAATTTGGTTGTGCCAGGGTGTGTTATTCAGACTGGATACAAGACATCTTCTTCATACATGCTGCCAGAGGGTAAGCAAAACCCTTCTTGGTGCACGCGGTTTGCTTGTCTTTCACTAGTTGGTAGGCTTCACTTCCCTGAGATGAACACTCTGAATCCTTCATTCTCTTCACCTCCACCGTTAGGGATCTACTCCAAAGGGAACAATTTCTCCTTCCTGCGTAGGCATCTATTGCCGAACCATTCAAGTTCTGTCCATGTGCTCTTCTTATTTATGATATGTCCCTGATGACTATGTTTTGTCTAAATGCTGCAAATATGTCACCTCGGGGTGATGGAGATCTTTAAGTCATCACTCTCCAAAGCTGTAACTGGCACTTGTTTTAAATTGGAGTGATTATGCCTAAGCCATGTGATTTGAAAGTATGGGCTGACAAACACACATAGACCCTTTCTGTGACTATAGTTTTTTCTACTTATCAAAGACCCAGACTTTTTTTTTTTTTTTTTTTTTTTTTTTTTTTTTTTTTTTTTTTTTTTTTTTTTTTTTTTTTTTTTTTTTTTTTTTTTTTTTTTTTTTTTTTTTTTTTTTTTTTTTTTTTTTTTGTGAATCCAATTAATCTGTCTATGCTTCTGGGCTTTTTTCAGTTTTGTTTTCCAATATATGCCTCTCTCTCTCTCTCTCTTTAAGCAAGTTGTTTACATTCTCAGGATGTTTATCTTTAGATCTTCAAGCTTGTCTGCTTTTCAAATTACTTAGTATTTTATCCTGGCTTCTACTTAGAGATTTACTCATGATTCACCCTCATCTCTCTATACTCAGACTTTAATTTCCTATCTTCACAAATGCACTAGAATTGTTTGTGCATTCAATAGCTCAGTTAACAGAAGTAGACAAAATAATCCCGACAAAGGCTTACCATTGATTTTGTGCTCTGTAACAATTTACAAGAACTTAATGTGAATGTTTTGAAACCTTAAGACATTATATGCCTAATTGTTTCAACCAATACTTTTTAAGGAAGAAACAAACACAAGAAAGAGAATGAAAAATCTTATCAAATCAGCTGATGTCGGATTTGGAGCAGATGCTGAAACAGTTTGCATTTCTTTCATAAAACCTATTTACAAAAATAATTAAATAAGATAATTTATGTAAGCTGATATGTAGTGAGCCCTCATTAACGGTAAATGTCTTCTTATTTACATTTACTAAATGGGATATCAATCAAATTCAACAATATCTTTCCCTTAGAAAAATATTTGAGTATTTTATTTTTTGTCACAAGACATATTTAAGGAACAGAAGCTAAGATTTTACAATGATGACAAAGTTTACATATTTTGAGAGAACAAAATGCTTTTTTAAAAATGCCATTCAAAATGATGAAATTGTGGCAGATAAAAAACAATCATAATGTACTGACAGTAGGTCTTGAAAATATCCTTCTAAAATAATCGTTTCATGTAGCACTTTAAGCAAATCATATAATATTGATCACTAAATTTATTTTAGTGGTGTTTTAAGGTTCCCAGATGTATCTGCAAGTTAACAAAGAATTTCCATGCTAAATGAAACTAGATTTTATAATTTCTCTAATGAACTTAAGAATTCCAGGGAATAATTCACTGATCTCTCATCGCATCACATGTTTTTGGCAGATCTAGGACTGTGAATACTACAAGTCTCATATTTCAGTTTATATTTTATTACTGATTAGATTACTAATTATAAATTTAAAATAATGTTCTTGTTTTCTGATCAAATAGAACAGAGAAATCTTCCTTTTCTCTGTTGCACAGAAACATCTCCATTAACTGGGAGGTTTCATGTTCCCTGTTCCACCGAGTGAAGAGTGGAGCTGAGCAGGAAGAAGAAACAGAAAAGACTCGGACACAAATTTTTGGAGGAAATAGGAAGAACAGTCATGGAAGAAGTCCTACTTGCTTCTCAACCTTGGACTCCTGCAGGGTTTTGGGGAGCATTGAAGGAGATGAGTCATGAAATTGAGACAGGCAGGGATACTTGGAAGAGATGTGGGTGAGACTGACAATGGCAACTGGTATATTGCTTTGGACTTTGATTTTGCTGCTTTTGTTCCAGATTTCTCTGGTCTTTTTATGGGTCCCCACCAGAAGGGGGAGAGGGGGTTTACACTTGTGGCAAGTTTTCAAACCTCAATAAGCTTTAGGCTAACCCTATTTGCCTGGTCCTTTACCCATGAAGGAATGGCTAACTGAAAGTTTCACTGGAAAGCTATTGCCTGTTTTTGTCTCTTCTCCCTACACTAATTTTATTAAAGATTTCCCCCTAGTATTATACACTACGTATATGCTTTGTCTTTAATCAGTAGATGACAGGATCCCTAAAAAATCATGCAAGTTTGGGGGAGTCCCAGAGTTTCCCTAAGTCTTCACATTAATTCTTGCATTTATTGTGATTGAAGCAGTGAGTCTCAACACAGTTCTCTTACCCCATGTGATGATCAGCCCATTTTGAAGTCCAGACATTTCAAAGTTGAGCCATATAGTCCAGAATGTTCCACAGTTCATACAAAACATAATTTCCTCTTAAGCCCCACCTCATCTAAGACAACGAGTACATTCACCCATTAAGAATTTAACCAACATAATGCTAATAATGTCAATATTAGCATGTCAATATAAACTTGCTAATATGGTTGGCATATTGCTTAGCAATATCTTTCCCTCTGTGTTGCAGAAAGTAATTGAGAAGTAAAATATTAGTAGTATAGCTGTTTCCAAGACTTGGGATTTGTCATATGAGGGTTCACTTAATACAGAAAATGACACCAATATAAGAAAAATAGTTTGAGTAACAGTGGATATCTCGTTAGACACCTCGGTGACTTGAGGGAGTAGAGCAGCGTATTTCACAGGCTGAAGGAGTCCATACCCAGGAAAAATGACTTTTGGCAAAGAACAAAACAACCAAAATATCTCCGATGAAAGAAAACAAGACAATTTGTCTTCTGCAGACTCACTTTAAAAAATAGTTGAAGAGGAGGCTGTAAACAACACATGAAAGAAAAAAATCTTGGAAAGATGGAAGAACATGGCAAACATGAGTTTCTAGCAGCTTTCCTTCTTTTGAGTTTTCTAAATAATGTTTTATGACTGTAGCAAAAATATAGCAATGACATGTTTTCAAATATGTGTAGAAAAAATAATTGAGGAAGTTATGAACAGGAGGAGGTAAAGAAGAACAAAAAGAAATAATCTTCTCTACTTTGCTTATATCATTGAAATGACAATCTAATAGACTACTGGAATAAGAGCAGCAGACATAAGTTGGGAAATTGAAAGAATCAAATTTCATCGAATTTAAAATAGTTTTTCCTGTGAAATTTCCTGATGAACGAATGAAAATTTAAACTACAGAGGGAAAAGTATTTGCAAACCACATATTCCACCAAGGACTATAGTATGCAGATTATAGGAATAACTTTAAAAAATCCAACAGTAAAAATTAAATATCCACTTAGAAAATGGGAAACTGTATAAGCAGACATTCCATTAATTAAGATATAGATATGGCAAATAAGCACATGAAGTGATGTGCAGCATCATTAACTATTATAATGGAAGTTCAGAACTTCATCTAGATCTCTCTATATACTTATCAGGTGGTTGTAATTAAAATTATGGTAACACTTAATACTGGTGAAAATAACGAGAAGCTAGATTACTTACATTATTGGTGGGATTATTACACAGCCACTCTGGAAAATGGTCATATAGTTTCTTAAATAACCATGCAACTATCATACAACAATTGTAGCTCTGGAAATTTAATAAAGAAACATACACTTATGTTTATATAAAAATATGTGCATGAATGTTTGTAATAATTGTATTAATAATGAACAAAGACTTGATACAGTCTAGATGCCTGTAACTACAGACTGGTTGAACACCTTGTGGTGCATCTATCACAGAACTAGATCCCACTTCATGTACATAGTGGCAGTGCTGGTCTTTGTCTCTCTGGCACAATGATTCTCTTCCTGTGATCTTCTTCTTACACTTGGACTATACCTTATGAAAGTGATCCTATAGCAATGTGGTAGCATCAGCAAGCCTTAATTCTTAATGTATTTTGATTAGGAAATAACTTCTGTAGTCTTGTATTCTGAGGACCAATCAAAACTATGATAAACCTAATCTGCCCCAGTAAATATTTATTTCATGCTCTGAAGGCAGTGATACCAAATGTTACGTCCTAATTTCTGAGATACATCCTCTTTTAATTGACTGCCATGTTCATTCATGGTCTATATTACAGATTTGAAACATACAAGGAATTTAGCTATTTATGTCCTCTGTTAAAAAGAAAAAGCACAATTTTAGAGGTAAAACTGACTCTACTAGCCTTGGCTTGGGTAGCATTCAAACAAAATGCTGTGAGGAAATTGTACAAAATGGAGAATATTGATAGGAGCATGGCATGGGCATTTAGTGAAAAACAAACAAAAAAACCCAAACATCCAGAAACCAGGCATTGTTTCAAGAAAGATCACTTCCTCAGTGCTAGATAGGAAAGTCTAATGATGTGGATATGGAAACTCTAGATTGGTTATATTTTTAAAAATTTAGGATTATACTTTTACAAAAGGCAATGGGAATAGATTATGTTTAGAGGAAGGTCTTGAATAACTGCTGTAGTTATTGTTTGTTTAGTTAGTTACTTTTTAAAAACTTTAAAAGATGCTTTCATACATCCTTCTCCTTTTTAGTGAATAAAATGGTATTTTCCCTTTGTGATTTTTTTTCTAAAAATAGAATAATAATTTCCTTAATTAGAAATGCTCATCTTCAGAGCAATTCACCATGTAAAACAAATGAAGCCATCCAATTGTGTTATCTACTATTTTTTTTACTAAACTACTGGGGTAATAAAATGTAACTGTGTGAGTATTAGCATCTAGTGAGGACACACCTTGGTGACTATTAGGAATATGAAAAAAAAAAATAGCTACCCTAATATCTCTGATTCATCATTATCAGACAATAAACATTTCCCAGAGTGAATCATTATGGTTATAAAATAAATACAAATGACAAGGGATATAGAAGTAAAATATTTAAATGAAAATACTTATGAGTATTTGAAATTACTTATGAGCATCATGAGCATCAATAATAGTTTAACATCACTTATTGCTGTTAAGAAGAATATTTTATTTAGAAAGTAAAAACTTTTCAAGAACAGCAATAGAAAAAAAACAAAGAAAACTATACACTGCAATGCAATACTGTACCTTGGAGATTTACTTGACTATATGGAAAAATCAGAGCTTTTGTTTTGTTTATTATTTCTACTTAAATGTATTTACATTGTTGTAGTTCCCATATTTCTTCTGCTTCTATATCACCAATGACTATTCAACACTTATTTTCCTTCATGTTTGTCCCTCCCCATTTTCACTTCCATCTCTCTCTCTTTTGCTGGATGTTTCATTTCTAAACTCAACTTGTTAGCTTTTATAGTTTCTTTCATTGTTTTTAATTTAAATACCACATATAAGTGAAATTATCTGGTATTTTTCTTTTTCCTTCTGATTAATTTCAGAAGGAAATTAATAATCTCTAGCATAATCTGTCAGTTCTATCCATTTGTTGCAAATGCTTTGATGTCACAATTTTTCATTGCTGAATAATATTTCATTATGTAAATATACTACTGCTTTTTGACCCATTCATCTGGCTTGTTACGGTGACCTCTGTATAGAATGGAGGGTTCCATGTTCCCTGCATTACCTTAATAAGTGTGGAGCTGGGCAGAAAAGGGAAACTGGACAAGAGTTGAAAGAGGATTTTGGAGGAGATGCTTAGAGCAGAGACATGTGGAGGAGGGTATTTTTATTTCTTAGGCTTAGGCTTTCCCTAGGGACTTGGTGGACATGGAAAAAGAAACATGGAATAGGGGTGTATGTTTTCATTTTCAATAGTGAGGGAAGCAAAAAAGAAAACTCTATGATTAAAGGAACAAAGTATGGAAATGCTTCTTTAAGATCTCTGTCTTTAAGGAATACGGTTACACCTCATGAATTAGCATACAACTCATCATTCCTTGCATACTATTAATAATGTGATTGTTATCAGTTACTTATTTTGCCTATGCAATCTTGTATCGGTATCCAGAAAAAGACAATAGTCATCTTTCTGCCAAATTCTTTGCAAGAAGAGTGGATACTTTTTTATAAAACATAACTATTATGAAGTTTCCATGGAGTGTTGGTGACAAGACTCTTAGAAAAAACATTGTTTCAGGAAATAATATGAAAAAAACTGGATCTGCCTCCCATGAAGTACTTTGTGATTAAATATCTTAAATTACATGTAATATCTTCTTTATAGCTCCAACGCATATCTTGACTCATCAGCTTCAAAAAAACCATTTTGCTTTCCCTCCCAAAATAGGATCGCCAAATCTAGTAGCGTCAACGCTTGGAACTTTATTAGAGATAGAGAAAATCAGCTCCCACCCCCATAACCACGATGTAAGTATCTTCAAGGGAACAAAACCCCTGTTTAATTCCTATTCAATTCAAATATGAAAGATTTTCTTGATTCCAAACACCAGTTTTATCTTGTAGGAACCAAGAGCCATAGGCACCATCTCAGAATAATTCACAGTCAAAACTACTTCTGTTCCATAGAAAAGAAGCAGCAATAACACCCTACACATGTGCCTCAAAAGTTGGGGTAAGCAGGTTTAGACACACTGTTCAACAATAACAAAGCACTTGGTGGTCGAGGAATTTCTTGAGTATCTCCCTCGCTCTGCCCCTGAGAGGTTTACCATCTAGGCACTCTGAACTCAAGGACTAGATGCATTGCTCTTCTAGACCACCACCTGTTATCATCCTAGGTCAGAATTGGAACCATTATGCAGAATTTCCACCAGTCCTGTGTCTGAGAAGTGCAGATCGAAAAAAGACAAGGAAATAGCATATCACACCTAAGATAAAAAGAGACCGTCAAAAATTACAGCATGTGAAATTATCCTGTGTAGCCATTCTTGGATATCTTTTTATCTGCCTTCGGTTGAGTTTATTACTGACTAAAACCTTTACTTTAACTGATCTCATGCCCCTACTTGTAAAATGCCAAGTGTGAATTCTTTATTTTTCTAAACTCATTTTATTTTAGTTAAGGTGTGCATGTGAACTTGAACTGTGTTGTATGTGTTATATTCTGCAGGTGACATTTCTTTTTAATTCTATATTGCCATCTCTCTGGCCTTATGTGTAAAAGAAATTTTACAAGTTGAGCTCTTGATCTGGTTGCTTATCATAAACATCTTTCCATCTCAAGTAGTATATACCAGTGTCCATACTACAACTTAAACCAGCCACACATGAACTTCTAGGGGTGGAACTTATAGACGAGCAGCTTAAAAATTGCCCCAGGTTAGTTTATGGTACAATCAGGTTGAAAAACTATGGCCCAAATCCATGATAAGCTTTCAAGCATTATTTGTCTGTTTGATATTTACTATAGAAAAGCCTGTGGAGAAGGGGGCACTTCCATGATTAAATTCAGGCTTACATACTTTCTTGCTGGCCACATTCACATAATCTCCACATCAAGGAATTGGGTGTCATCCCAAGAACTCCACAGAAATAGTCCAGATCCTGCTGGACGATCACTGATATTTTTCTAAATTTTAAACTTCTGTGGTTTTAAAATTTATTAAAAACAAAAACAAAAAACCCTCATAGAACATAAGATATCTAAAATCAGTCTTAATTGTATAAAAAATTGAGGTAAACTGTATTTCCCCTTTTATTTAAAATTTTAAAAGTCAAAGATTTGTCTAAATGACTCTGAAGAGATAACAATCAATTTAGCAGAATATATAAATCAGGTAGATTTCAATTATGTTTCTTTCATAACACCTTAAAATATATATTGTAAATGACTTTAATGATGATGAATGCTTGGTAATACCATTGATCTTCTGTTTCCAAGTTCTGTCCATGGCAGCAGACATCAAGTATATCTTTGATAAAGATCGGCGATGTATCACACACATTCCCAAGAACTAAGGCACATATTTTCCTGCAAGGGATATTTCTGCGAAGGCAGTTTTGTTAAGTGATAATCTTTTCAATTTATCCTCCTTCACAGACAGTGCTTTTAAAATCTTTAGAAGTAGTTCTGCCAATCTCATTCATTTTCAGAATTGTCCAACTCAGAGTCGATTAAAGACATGAAAAGGTTCTTCAAGTAATAAGCTGTATATGATTTATGTACCTGAAAGACAAAAATAAAATCCCAGTCCAAAAGAAGTGTGATAACTGATTTTCCAGAAAATATTAAACTTGGTTAATCTCTCAAACATAGGGAGAAAATTATTAAATCAAACTTGTGGAAGACAAAAGAGCTGATAAAATATTATTTGAGTCATTCTTTTAGGTTCTTAATTCAGATCCCTATTTTCAAAGACATTTGAGCACAAGTCAAAGCTTCATTAGTGTTACATAAATTGCAGTCCCTCACAGTGCTAAATGTTTGTTTCTTAAAGATGGCTTGTTGAGATGAAGTGAGTTTATCTAAGGTTATAATTTATATAGATTTATTGTATTTCTTCTTCAGAAAGAACTCCTTGTTTAATAAATTCCCTAAAGCAACTTAGTGTAAATTCTCTAAAACTAATAGATATCATATTTCATAAAATATTTACTGTTCAGCTTAGTAAAGGGCCTAAAAGGAGTAATCAGATTATTGTACGTCTTACCCCACATATTATATTTCTCAAAAAAAAGCTTTATGACAATTCTCATACATCATGAATATCTGATTTTTAAGTTTTATTTAGTTTATTGAAATATTATATAAAGTTTATATGAGAAACCATGGGATTCAATAATGTCTAATATCCAAGATATTTTTAATATGAAAATTTGAATTTTTTAAAATACATTATCAAATGTGCAGTGAAATAACAAGTCACAGAAAACAAGTATCACTACTGAGATAAAGAAGTTCAAAAATCAAAAATAATCATAAAACTTAACTCAATGATGATATTTTAATAATATATTTAGTAATTGTAAAATAATTGTAAAAATAAAATAGACATAAGAACATATTTAACAATATTTAATAATAGCAATGTTGACTCCAGTCAGTCTCAGGAGAGTTGAAGGTTTTTGGAGCATTTATTCTTATTCTTTCAATGGTTACAGTTTGCTGCAGTCATTATTATAGCAAATTTTATAAACATCTATACTTTGATTAATGATTTTTACTCTGAACATCATTTTGATAGAATGTAAACATCTGTAAATGTAACCATTAGTATAAAGTTATATAGCGCATAATTATTTGAAACAGTAAAATAAACTGCTATCAATATGTCCACTTGTAAAGATATCTTATAAACTGTAATAAATTCATATATTGGGAAATTATATGCTTACATAAATCATTAGTAATGAAATGGAAAGATACCCATAATACATTTTATGTATTACTTATGTTACTTATTACTTATGTTGTGATTAAATTCACATTAGAAAATACTTATAATAAAATTACCTTTCTGTGTACATCTCAGTATATCTCTGTAGATATTAATAAAATTATGATGAACTATATCATGCACTGTTGAAAGTATTCATTTCTACCAGTGACTAAGTTGAAATGTGTATGAAATCTCATTTTAATTGTTTAAAATGAGAATACATTGAAATTAGAAAAGTAAATTAAAATGCCCAAATTACTGCAGAGAGAATTCATGACTTTGAACTTCCCAAAAAGGAGCATTAAAACATTTGATTCTGTAATGAGATTGAATGTGTCAGTATCCCAAAGAGACCCAGTGTGATTTCACAATCCCACATATAACAGTACTGAAATGAGACAGGACTGTCCCACCAAAAAGGCATGTGTTTTTTTCTGTTTTCATCCTGACATATAGACATGTATCACTTCCCTTGATCATTTCTAAAGAGAATGTGTATTGCTGATATGGTTTGAATCAGCATGCATTATAACCCCATGAAAATATACTAGACAATGTGAAATCAGATGTATTTTATCCCGTTCTAAAGCCATAAGAAATGGACACATGACCTTCACATGAATACATTTTACTTTACATAATATATTTAGTGTTACTTTATGCAATTCAACAAAATACAATTTATAACTTTAAGTAATAGGAAAATAAGATATTACTAGGGAAGATCTATTAGATATTCTTTAGCAACATTTACATGTGAAAACTGGATGAAGATTATGAAAACTGGAACTCATCATGAAGGCCCTATGTGCCATGTGATGTGGGGATATACTTTAGTCTGCATGAAATACATGGCAGCACCCAGACAACACCCAGGTCATCAAATGTTAGCCTAAATTGAAATAATGCAAAGTGGATTTTCACATAAATCTAGAAATTCTCAGTTAGCTAACAGATAAGAAGTTTGCCTTAATTGCTGTTTACATATCACACAAAAGTTCTTTTAATAATGCCTTAAGTTCATTTAAAATATGATACACCATTTTGGCAGTTGGCACAAAACTAATCATATTCTTACCATGTGATCTAGAAATTGTACTCTTTGATATTTAGCCCAATCAGTGAATACTTACATACATACAAACTCTTTCACATGTCTGTTTATAGAAATTTTATGCTAAGTACCAAAACTTGGAAGAAACCAGGATGTCCTTCAGTAGGTGAATGGATAAACTGTGGTCCATCCACATGGTGAAATAGTATTCAGCATTAAAGATAAGTGTGTACCAGACCAAGAAAACATGTGGTGGAACCCACAGGCATATTAATAGAAGAAAGAAAATTATTTGTAAATATAGTTTTCTATAGATTTATATAGTTATAAATCAAATATATGACATTCCAGGAAAGGTGAAATCATGGAGGTGGTAAAAATAACAGCAATTTCCAGGTATTTGGTAGAGAGAGGGTCAAATACAAGGAACACAGTGGATTTTTAGGGCAGTGAAACTCTTTCTGTATAATATAATGATGGAAGCCTTTATTTATGCCACCCATTGAATGGACAACATCCAAAATGAATACTGATGACAACTATGGATTTGGTTGAAGTAGTGCAAATGTGGGCTTTCAATTGTTGTGGGGTTATCAATCCCCAGCTGCTCTGTTGAAGGATGGGGATGTTGGTGATGGGAGAGGCCTGATGTGGAAGAGTGTTTTATAGTATGCAAACTGTACTATTTGCACAATTTGTAGTAAACCTAGAACTTCTCCTTAAAAACTTAAGTTCATCATTGCATGCTGAACTTCTGAGTTGATGCATTCACTTTGATTAATTAATAAGCTTTAGGATGTTCTTGAATTGTGTATATTGGTATTAACCCATTTGAGTATATTTCATTACAAATGAAATGAATGCTATTGTTTGTAACTCATTCTATTAAATAAATAAAATCTCCTTTTTATTCATTCACTAATAAAACTTTAATTTTCTTCACTGAAGCAATGTAGTCATTGAAAAAAATATATCCCCAGGGCTTTGGTTTTTTCTTCCTTTTTTTTTTTTTTTTATTGCAGTTTGAGATGTTCACAACTCATAGCTATGATCCTGAGAAACCAGTGAAATCAGCTATGGATTTCTGCCATGTTTTCTTTTATGATACACGTTGGTCCTTTTCCTTGTCTTCATCATTATTCTTGATGAAACATGGACATTTGACTTGTCATGGAGGCTGTAAAGAGCACATTACATACTTGAAGAAAGACTAGGGCTACCTCAGTATCCTCAGCCTTATTCATTTTCAGACTCTTGCCTCATGAAGGCAAACAACTAACATGGACGTCTAACCAACTATGGGTATAGAAAGCATTTATGTTATTTAGGATGTTTATATTTGTGTTTAAGATTTTCCAAGAAATCTTAACTTAGAGGAGAACCTGTATAAATGCTAAAAATTATCTTTGACAATTGGATTCTTTCTGATAAGGAATGCCTGGATATTACTGTAAGGTAAATTTTGAACATTCTGGTACAATTGGCTATCTCTTTTAACTTTAATTTTATGATTCAAATTTGACGTCAAATGAGCAATTCAAATACAGGATGGTCTATGAAAAGTTTTGGTCACCCACTAAAGTAACTAATTCTTATTTTCTAAAGTATTTTTTTTTTGTTTGAATGAATTTCACAACCTTTAATCAATTGCCCTTACCAGAGAGTAGATGTCCTCGTGGAGGTAAAAAGAAGAAGAAGTCATGGTATCTATCCAGGCATTTTCAATCCAGGTGGAAGAGGAAACCTGTACAAAGAGAAATATAACATGTAAATGCAGATTGTTCAGTTGGGGAAGAGTAACAAAACAGAGATGCAGAGTTGGGAAAGATCAAGGAAACAAAACAGTTTGCATTAAATATGTCTTTTGACCGGCAAGACAGGCTCATGAAAACTCAGAGAGATGTCTGAATACAAGCTCAAGACATTTTAACTTTATTTGAAAGGTAATGATGGTATTAGTGTGTTTGGGTTAAAGAAATCACATGTCAGAGGCAGGCAGTGAAATGCAGAGAGACAGATGAAAGGAGTTTTTTATAGTGAGAATTGTCAGGCATACCTCATTCACATTCATTGAATTACCTCAACATAGTATATTGGATCTTCGTTGTGGAAAAGTTCAACTCTGAGGAAAAATGGGGGTACAGTTGAAAGGAAAGAAAATGGAAAAATACATATGAACTAAGAGAGTTTCTTGCTATTTATTTTTTGTGACAATTTTCTTCTCACTTCTGGACTGCTCAAGTAAAGAAATCTCTCAAGATAAAATTTTTCTTCTCTCACCATGCCATTCAGATAAAGAATTTTCATATAGAATGTGAAATCGAAGACTGTTATTTTTCCTTTGATTCAAGTTACAAAAGAAGTGATAAATAAGTAGCTAAAGCTTATGGGAAGGAGATAAGGATTTGTTTCAGAAGAAATAACCAAAGGTTATTTCTAACTGGAGCAACAGCTGTGTGGGGCCATTTCTGAAGGGATGTAAAGAATCTCTGAGCAGAGAGGCAATGGAATGGTAGTCTCATAGATCTTATTGTTTAAGAATTTTCAGTGAATTTTTGGTGCTTGTAGCCATGTTGTGAAATATGCCTGACAAAGTGTGAAATATTTTATTCTGAATGAGAGCGATTTACTCTGAAGGGTTCAGTGTTGGCAGAAACAAACAAAAAAAATGAAGGATGGAATAGTAAAATTAATCAGTTCAACTTCAGGGAGAGTATAGTGATTTAATGTCATCATCTTGTTATTATTTCTATTTGGATTGAATCGATTGATTGTATTTCTTATCCATTCGTACAGTGGAAATAAGAAAATAATTGCACACATCTGGAGAGGCGATATATAGGGAGAAAGAGAAAAGATTTATTAGAAGTAACTTGGTTCATTTGATTAAGGAAACAGAAATGTAAGGTCTAACATCTGTAATCTGGAGAGCCAAGGAAGTCATTCTGAATCTTTGCCTAAAATCAGAAGAGGAGGTCCTAATCTGTGCCTGAATTTCCAAGAACCAGGAGCACTGTGACCTAAGGAAGAAGGAGGTGGATGTCTTAGCCCTAGCAGTGAACAACTTCCTTCTTTCTCCATCACTCTGCTTAGTGTATGCTCTCAAAGTATGACCAGATGCCCACCCATGTAGCTAAAGTTGATCTTGACTGAGTCTAACAATTCAAAGCATATGCTTTTTTTCCTGGTACCATCCTCATAGGTACATTCAGAAATAATGCTTTACAAGCTCTTGGAGAGCCTTACCCCAAGGAAAATTAGCATCCATGTCCATATTACCCAGCACCTAGACATACGAGAATGTTTTGACCCCCTGAACATAAGGCACATGTGTTACTTCTGCCTTTTGCAGGATCAGAGCTATATGAAGAGACCTTTCCACATATCCAAGAATGCTTTCTACTGCTGTCTGCTATAAATTTGCTTTAGCAGATTATATCAAACCTAGTATCCACCCAATACCTAGCTAAGTAATAAAGGGGTGTAAAGTAAGAAAATATGTGATTAAAATAAACAAACAACAAAAACTATCCAGTGCATCTTGTCTATATTGAAAGGTTTGTCTTGTTATTTTCACATGTTTGTTAAAATTAGTAAGCTTCTTAGTATCTCTGCAATCATAAATTCCTTACTGAAATAAATAACTATTAATAATGATAGCATGGGATTAAATGAAGATATAATGAAAGACTTGATTCATATAGCATATATTCATTCCTTTCTGCTAAGTGAAGTTCCTATTGTAAATGATATCCTTATTCTTTTTTAAATAGATATAATACCTAACCTAGCCTATATGTATTGGTTTCTCTTCTCTTGGTCTATTAAGTATCCATTGATTCACATATTTTAAAAAAATACAGTTATGCTGTTCAGTCAAATGCAAACTTTGTTGCTAACATGTTTGTTTTCACTCATTTCTATATCCCAACAATCTACGAGGACAGGCATTCAAAATAAAATGGAAGAGAAGGAGATTTGATAAAGAAAGAGCCAATTATAAATATAATCTAGTGACACAGAAGCTGAAATGTTAAAAACTAAAAGAGCCTACAGGGAAAACAAACACACACTTTTTATCCTTTCCTTGCATAGTATGGTAATACTACACACAGTTTCTGCACTAATTGAAAGTCAAGTCAGAAAACCTGTTTTTTTACAGTCCCATCTTAGGGATGCCCTTCAACTCAGCTTCTGTATTTGTGAAATAGAGACGTTAATAACAACTCTGACAAGTGGATATTTGCTGTTATAATGTAACCATCTGATACACACAGTCACATAAGATGTGGATCATCACTACAAAAAGAAAACAAGTATTGTCCTTTTATCTACTACAACAGTTGGAATGCATTGGAACTCAATAACCATTCGTGACACCAATGAAGGAATAAAATGGGGTTACTGACAGTCTGTTCTCTCAAGAATGACAAAAAAAATGCCCAAACAAAGAGGCAAAGACAAGAAAAAAATAGAACTCCCAGTATCTTCCAGTGCTTATCTCTAGAATCCATCATCTCAAGAGAAAGGCACAGAGGAGGACCATTTTTCCTATTGGTCATTTGTGAAGTTCTCTAACTCAGGTTAGCATGGTATGAAGACAAACAAAGAAGCATTATATTTTAATTAATAAAGACTGTCCCACTGACTGACTTTTTCTCTCAGTGCTAGACAGAGACATGACAGATGGGATACACAGTGAGAACTTAAATATTTAGATTCATGCTTAAAACTTAAATTAATCATTTGCTCAAGAAGCATTTAGCACCAGATTTATATAGGCAATGTGTCAGTGTAAAAATATGAAAAAAAGAAACAATGAGGGAGAAAAAAGAAATCAAATCCACACTCCCATGTCTTCAAGAAATGCATTGTCCCCAAGGGAAAACAAGATCATAAATAGGCAAGGGCAATAAAATATGAGTAAGATCATTGTTTGCCCAAATTCTGAGGCAAGGGGAAATTAACACTACCTCAGGCATTTCATTTATTAACCTACTTCTAAAGTTTATTTCCTGGTAAGTGATATTAAAAACACCATGCTTCCTGGGTACAATTAAATTCAATTTAAAATGTATTAAGTGACACTCTGTGAAAAGTACTTTACAAATAGCTCAGCTCCAGGGAACATATTGATCTATAAGATGCAGTTTTTACTCTAGAGGTCGTGGGCTGTCATTAGCTGAGACCTCTTCCATAGGAGTTGGACCGTGAATGTCACCAATCATAAAGACTATAGAATTTAGAGCGGGGACAAAGAAATGTGATCTAGAGGTGTATCGGGGGTGAGGGTTGATCGGGGTATGAAATATGAGATGGAGACAGAATCTGTGTGGCTACATGTTAATGGATACAGAACAATTACCCGGAGAGTCTGACCTGTCCTAATCAGGCACAGGGACAAAATTGAATCCTGTTACACAGAGGGTATCATTGAGACATGTTTTTTGTGTAATGGTGAATGTTTTTCAAGCTATTTTCTAATTGAAAACTGCTTCCTGGCCAAAAGAGAGTGGGATGTAATTACTTCCAACATCATTTAACAGCGATGATCAGAGGGAAAGAACAATAGAGCAGAGAGCTGAGCACTGCACAAATAGAAACCAGTTTTATTTTCCCCCTGAAAAATAAAAGGGAGGATGAAAAAAGACATATGGAAAGGCTACAGACTGAGTTTATATCTGCATGGGTTTGCATGTAGCTGCTACACTCATAGGAAGTTTGCACTCTTTATATTCCATAAATATTTTGAACTCTGAAAAAGAAGACAAGGTTGTAAAAAAAAATCTGTGAAATGGATAATCGCAGCCCTGAACTATGGCTGACATTCTACAAACAAAACAATACCTCTCTGGAGCTATTAGAGGCCACTTTGCGCTTTTCCAATAGTCATGAAGATTAGACTAGGAATGGATTTCAGAAGAGTGAAAAACTTGAGTATAACTGGAATGAAATGAACAAGTAGGAAATCCCATCTCACTCAGTGCTTCAAATAAATCCAGCTATCAGCTGGACATCCAATCTGAACAAGATGGATAGAGATTGAAAATAGCCAGATAGAACATAGTCAACTGGGTGCCATCTTTTATAAACATGACTACATCCTGTACTTACCTTTAGAACTGAACTCGCCCTGCAATCTTTTTTTTTTTAACCACATCAATCTTCAGCAAAATGAGAATTTTACTTGTTTTCAATCTTTAATTTAAATTTCTAATTATGGACTAGTAGACTTTCAATTGAAGTGCATTTAACTTTTAATGTGGAGATATGCTAAAATAATGCAACAAAATGTGGTGAGGAAAGATAGGTAAAATATGCCAGCTAGATTATCTCTTCATCATGTAAATCCTGGTAGTCCTGTGTCAAGATGAAGAGAACCATGTAGGTATCTACTGAAATGAGATGCTTAGAAAAATTAGAACACTGTATACTCAGAGAGTTAAACCGAAAACCGATTTATCTAGCAGGAGTTAAAAAAATTCATACTAACTAAAAATGAGACATTGGTGGGAAATATACTTTCTTACATTCAGATTTGTTCAAGAAACCTATGAAACTGACATGGTGTCAATGCTTCCACAGGCTACCTAACCCAGAATGATTATTATCAAAACACAAGACTACAAGGTTGGATCAGCATGATTAAATGCTTTATATTAATTTCACACACTTTAAAAGAGCTATCCACAAACCTCAGAGTAGAATAGTTTTACTGTTTACAGTTAAATGTGAATTGACTTCTCATAACAATATGTGTATTAAATATAAGTAGCAGTTTTATTGAGTGAGCTATTCTGTATAAAATGTAAGTAGAAAATAACTTTACGATTTCCCAATACACCCTGTTAAAATCACTTTGACAGTTTCTTTCTGTCCTTGAAAGAAATCACAGGATAAGTTTCATCGATTTTCCAGGTGTTCAACGATGATAAAAGCCAGACTCTTATAGTCCCCATAACATTCTGATTTATATGGACCTGGCTTCATTTAGGTTTCTTTTCCAATATCAGCCTGTTTGGTCAGAGAGATATTTCCTGACTGGTCTGAGTAATAGCAAGCTCATTCCATCTTTATTCCCTTACATGGCTTTATATTTCTTCACAGTTTATTATCTCTTTTATTCAACTAGAATACCAGCTCAGGGAAAAGGGGGATATTGACTTTTTATTCTCCTTTGTATCCCCAAGTGCCCAACAAGAGTTCATATGACATCATGGGTACTCCAAAAATATTTGTTTAGTGAATCAAAATATTAATGAAATGAATATTAAAATCTTAGCCACTAAAATTTCTCATTTCTCCCACCCTCCTGCCCACCACCTCCTTGGAATCTCTAAGGGTTAGATATATTCAAAAGAGAAAGAAGATAAGGAGATTGACTTTTTCTCTGTTTTCTCTCTCTTATCCCTCACCTTCTTGCATCTCATGACTCCTGGTGCATCAGAGTGAACTGGACTTGGACTGCATCCAAAGTTTCCAATTCAGTGCATCATGTGAAAGAGTTTTGGAAAGTTGCTCAGGACTTTGGCTAAATGTGTTTCCTCCCAGACCAAAGTTCTGTGTAGGCTCAGGAGAAAAGGACTTGGGGATAGGAAAATGCAGCTGCAGTCTTGAGAGTGATCCTCCGGAGATTGTAGAGGTACTGTAGTCAATGACCATCCCACATAGTCAAATTCTAAATCACTAAAATGTCTTTACACGCAAGGGAGGATAATTATTGTGTATAGCCACCACCAGGAGAAGAGGCAGGATCAACACCAGCTCTTTGAATGGCAGGGGTGGGAATAGGACCCCCAATATTGTGACTATGTTGGATGAGAAAGGAATGGAGGCGATAACTCAGGTGAACAGAGGATGGCACTTCCTATTTCCAAGTCCAGACGCCAAGCACTGTGGACTCATGGGTGATATTGCTTATCCCTTCCATAGAGATTGTCCCTAAAGAGGAACCTTTTGAGCTAAAGGCCCTAATGACCAGCAGATGCTTGCCCTGGTGTTATCAACCTCTAAAGGGCACAGGGAATGTGGTTATAAATGTTATACTATCTGTTCTCATATATCCCATATTGCAGTTGGAGACAAAATCCCAAGCATGGGAAGGCTGAGGGTAAAGGGAGGACAAAGAGTGGTGGTCAAGATCTGTCACAGACTGTGAGCTGAGACAGGGCTGGGCTCATGCTGTGAAATGAGGAATTCTTCATTTCACTATCTTATCTGTCTTCAGAACACTGAAGATAGGACTGGCATGGTTGACTTCCGGAGAATGGAGAACAGCTTCTCCATTTCTCCAATGTTTTCCTTAAGGAACATTCCTTGGGAGATACCAACAAATTTCTGGTTGAATTCCCTGCCCACAATTATCTCATGGGAAATAATATTTTACCCACTTTTAGTGTACCCTAATCATTTTAGTCTTCCTTGGTTAATTGGTTGTCAAGCATTTTCTTGGCAGCTTTTTTCCCCTTGCCCTGGGTGCCATTAAAACCTGGCCATCAGGGTAATAAACTGCTACTGGTCATGCTTCTGGTAGCCCACAGCCCTCAACAGTGTCAATCTCCCTCATTTGTCCTGTCTCACAATCTGCGCCCGGCTCCTTACAAAGATCTTATTCTGCTGAGTTTAAGTTTTCTCAACAAGAGTTCAAGCTCCTGGTTGGGAGAGAATCCAACTAGACTACTGGGTCTTTCTGCCATCAGCCCTTTCTCTGAGAAGTTTCCCAGGGTGGATTCAGGCATCCAAGCTCTCTCGGTATCTGCTCTAGTTGTCCCCAAACAGACTTCCTCTAGGCCAACAGCATCTTTGGTCAGAGAACTGACCACATCAACAAGAATCAGAACCACCTAGAAAGCTTGCTAAACCTAAGCTTTCATTTCAAACATCTGGAATGGCGTCCTCATATTGCACCTTTAACAAGACTCAAAATGGGGATGCTCCTGCTTGTTGATGGGCCATGCTCAGAGAGCCACTGCTTTAAGTCATCCTCTGATTAGGATTCAGGGGTTCATTTTGATTCTTAGGTTACTTTTGCCCGAAGAAATCTCACATATCTTATAACAGCTGATTTGCAAATACTGCTGTATTCTTTATTAACTCAGGCCCAAATTTTAGGAACTCTTTAGGCATTCCTATTTCTCTTTTCAAGATCCACCCATTCAGTCAAGCACAAAAGGAAGATGTTGCCTTTATTTCTCCTTGGGGGTGGGACTTTGGAGGTCACAGGGAATATGCAAAACATTCTCCAAAGAAATCCTCACCTCAAAGCTTAGTGAAAGCAGATTTCTAATTTCTAACTTCTCACTGTGAAGAGGCAGGCATTGACACAAGTTTTGAAACCCAAGTGCATAAAAATATGTAATGTTTTTTCTATCTCTATCAATATTAAGAAAAATAGAATAAACATTAAATTGAGCCAAAAACACCAAGCTTAAAATAATTGAGCAAGGAGTGCTCTTAAGTAGATGATAGTACAACTGCTTATAATGATCTGTATTTTTAAAAAATATGAAAACACATAGAGCAAGAGTGATTGCTAGAATGTCACTGGTTCAATAGTCATGAAAATGTACATATTTATACTAAATATGAATAAAAGTAAATAATTATTATATTTATCTTTAAACTAAATTTCAATAAAGTTAAAAGAGCCTCAAGGAACAGTAATGGAATCAGATAAATGAAGCCTTCATCCCTTTCATGTTAAAAATGGCTCTGCTGAGAGTGTCTTTAGGAAAGGGACTGGGCAAAGGGGAATGTTGATGTGAGTTTACTTGGAACAATCCCTGCGAAAGTCTGTATATAAACACCAAGTGAGCGCAAAGCATGCTGCCAGCAATTCCCATGTGGTACTTGGATCTGTGGCACCTTCTGGTGAGCAACTTCAGATAAGGAGCAGAAGGAACCAGGAATTTAGACCCAAAGGAGCGGAATCAAAGTACAAATCTAAAGAAAGACTTTAGCTTTGACATTAGATTTGGTCTCTCTCCTGTGCTTTCCCCAAGCGCTTCTACTTGTCTCAGCACTATCGTGTCACCTTCTATGAACCCAAGTCGTTATTTCTCCTGTTTGGCATGTGACAAGCGACTTAGAACTTGGGTTCAGTAACCCCTTTCTTGCCTCCACTGAAATGCACAATGGTTTTCTCCACTGAATTTCCAAGAGTTTTCCTTTAACTGCACTTTTGTTTGTTTTTATTGTTTCAGTTACCCAAGCTATCTCAGATTCAAATATGTTACACACAGTAAGATACTGAGAAAGAGAAAACACACTCTCATAATTTTTATTGCAGTGTAGTTTATTGCTGCTGTTTGATTATTGGTTATTGTTATTTATCTCACCGGGCCTACTTTCTAAAATTGTTTATCATATGTATATGTGAATAGAAAATCAGTATCTCATATATATATATATATATATATAGTGCCTATATATATAACTATATATTTATATGAGTAGGTACTATATACTATTTGTATATAGATATATATGGAGATATAGATATGAACATATATACTAATATATTATTTATATATAGTATATATGCTCTATATACTATTTATATATATGAATATATAGATATACAGATATGAGTAGGCACTATATACTATTTCAGAGTACCTAAAATGTATCCCTGAGAGATTATGGAAGGCTGATGTCTTTGATAAATTATATTGATTGATTGATTGGCAAATGTTATATAAGCCTTGCATTTCTGTTTCTTGCATTCTTGTTCATCATACATTATCCTTTTTCATATACCGCTGAATTTAGCTTGCAAAAATGTTTCTTAGGATTTGTATCTAGTCATGAAGGATATTGATGTGTAAGACTTTTTCCCTTGTGATATCTTTTTTATTAGTTTTCTCATCAGAGCAATGCTGGCATTATAACAGGAGGTTTCTGAAAGTTTGTGTATTATCCATTTAATTACATTTTATTCTGCAATATTATTTCTGTATTATTTATTCTGGAACAAAGCTTGTTAATTTTCAAGTATCACAATGAAGTCATTTTAGTGCTGGTAGTGAAATTTCCCATTTCTTCTTAAGTTTAGATCATTTGTTTCTTTTATGAAATTCTGTCTTTTCTTTTAATTTTCAAATTTAATAAAAGAAAAATCTGAATGTTAAAGACTTTTAAGATTTTTTAATATTTATGACATTTTAAATATAAAGCAATGCAGTAAAACATTACTCATATTAAAGTGACAGCATAAAATATTCTATTATTTTATTATACAAAATCTCTTTTATACATCAACTTCAAAAAATACTATATTGATCACCTCTGTATCCAACTATCCTAGATTGATATCTTTAGAATTATTCCTCTTCTTACTTTTTATTTAAATGATTGTCCTATTGTTATGTCATTAAAATTACCAGACTATCTTTAAAACAAAGACAATTAGAGAAAATACTTTGAGAATCATTTTTTTTCCAATGCAGGTCATTTTCTACTAAGCATAAGAATATATATATATATATATATATATATATATATATATATATATATTAAGTTAAGACAAAGCAACTAGTGATGAGTCTTTAAAAGGCTTTGATGTTTATCAAAAGTCACTCTTAGCCACATGGATTTATTTATTTATTTTTTTTTAGTAACTGGCTGTAACTAAAAAAATATTTGAGTAGCACATACACATGGGGCTATACCTGTAAACATCCTTTGTTGGCACTAATCTTTCTAAAGCAAAGCATTAGAAATTAAATTAGGCTTTAATTTGCTTTGTAGCATTATAATGTGTCCCCTCGATTTTCTGCATTTACTTTCAGATACTAAAAAAGCAGCCACTGGATTCAAGAGCTTTTTTTCTGCAACCACCCTGCCCCCCGACCCCTACACTGTTCTCCTGCTGAAGGCCGGTAGTCTGACATGAGAAAATCTTCATGTGTGGTCTGAACAGATCAAGATAAGACAGCTTCAATCCATAAGCATGCTTTAATCAATACACAGACATGAATATTGGATAAACCACAGAACGATTGCATGTCTCCTTAGCCGGACTAACACAAGTGATTTCCACCTAATAATCAGTTATAGACATAGCCTTTATTTCTCTCTTTATAGATACAAATTACTAAATATGGAAACGTGGAGTTGTCCTTCTCCATCTTCCTGACATTGATGGGTTCAGCTGTTGGTGTTCAGCGAGTGGGTCCTTAGGTTTCCTCTCAGAAAAGTTTCAGTGCAGTTTCCAGTTCTGCAGCATATGGTAAGTTTATGAGACAAGGATGATTGCATAGGCACAAACAGGCAAAGGCTGCGAAAGATTGGCTAATTAACAAAAAGAGAAAGAAAAGAGGAGGTACTTGCACAGACATAAGAAGGTAGTCTGAGGAAAAGATCTGCATTTGGCAAGAGCAAGGTTATCTTTATACAGTATGCTTTGGGGGAATTCATTCCTTTGTGGAATTTCACCTATAATGCAATCTGTTACTTGTAAGGTCTGGTTGGGTTAATCTGTAAGGACTGCTGTTTCTTTGTTATGACAGTCTCCATATTCCCACCTCTTCTCTGTGCCTGCAAATCTTCCATAGTAGATAATGTCTACCCCCACCTCCTACATTTTCTGCTCTAAGCATAAATCAACATCTCCTAACATCCAGCAAGGCCCTAGTTTCTTGAACTCCTCACAAAATTACCTACCACATGAGAAAGCACTATAATAGCCTACTGTGATATCCACCATCCCCCACCATGTGATCTTCTTCTGAGTAATGGGTTATAAGCTCAGCTTCTTCAACTACAGAGGCGTGCTTACCCACTAATTTTTTGATGAAGAGTAATCACAAATTCCGTTGAATTTTAAGCAGAAATGGGAATTTTATCACCTATGTATAGTTCATTTTAAGGTGTGTTTTTAATGCGTCTAACCCCATCCCCAAAGCCAGTTGCTATGGTAGCTCTATTTGACACTGAAAACAAAACCAATCCAATGATAGCTTTTACGAGTTGAGTTCACATGTAGATAAGTCAACTTTTAACCTTTCCTCTAATGTATTTTACTGGATTTAATTAGAACTGTAGAACACATCTAAATTCATATTTAACTGTATCCACATTATTTGCTCCTCAAAGATTAAGGGTCATCACAATAACATATTGGCATTGAATTCACACTAGCTAACATGTGCTAAGATAAGTAAGCATGGGTTTTTGGTATATAAGTATATCTAGCAGGCCATTAATAGCCAGATGGAAAGTTTCATTGGGTTATTAGATTTTCATTTAGCTAGATTTTTTATAAAAAATGATTTAACTACAGTATAAACTATACTTGATTCCAATTTTAAAAGCTACATTAAAATTCCAAATGCCTTTATATATGCTCAAAACTCCTCTAGATTATGGGAATCTAAATAGAAAAACATGTAGATTAAATACCTGAGTGATAATGTAAAGCCTGCCAATATACTGTATTTAAGAAATCTTGAAAGTTCGAGTATTAGTAAATGGTTATGAAAGCACTCATTTGTATAAAATGCTTCATGATAGAATATATATATACTTTTAATATGACTGTATTTTAATAAGTGTTTGAGGGTTTGTTTATAAATATTTGACTTATATTCCACTTCCATTTCCTTAAAAATTTACCTTCTTAACATTATAGTCACCTAATCATTGAATTTTTAAAACACCATAACATTTCCTTTGTACTGAACATAATATCTCACCTGTTGAGAATAAGTCAGTTTTAGCCTCCACCAAATAGTATAATCTGTGTATTGTCTTATTATAACTTAATCAAATTTGATCTATCAAGGCAAATATAAGTGTTCTTTCTATACTTTTTCTTTCTATAGTCCCATATATCTTTTTGTCTAGTTATTATAACTTTGGTAATTAAGACAATCATTGAGTCTACAGGTCATGATAGTATTATAATTACCTTATTATCAATCAGGGACAAATACTGTCATTTGCACGTCTTTTAAGCAAAAATATTCATATTTCTTTAACTTCAAAAAGAGCACTGTCTTTCAAATGAAATATGCCCTGGCTATCTCATTTTTTTTTCTTTTATTCCATATTGCTCAATAAGCTAAAATATGTTCACTTAAGTTATTAGAGATCATTGTCCTAGTCTAAATACTTAAATCTTTCAAGGTTCTTGAGTTAGACATTTATTTCACAAGAATGACATGGTAGAGTAATTATAAAGCCTGTCCTTGGTATATTATAATATCTTTGTAAGCAGCAGTTAATGGACTACAAAGGAATGAAATTTTTCATATGAAATGGAACTATAATAAAGGAATGAATTTTTTCATAGCTATCATGAAGAAAATTGGAAGTGATTTTGATAGCTGGGGATGGAATAGGATAGGTCCACTCGGTTTGGGGTAAAGGATATACCAATAGAACAATAAAGAATTTGGATGAAATTGGTCAACACAAGCACTTGGAAATAATGCTAAGTTGCCCTTATCTAGCATGTTAGAAATTTCAAAGAATTCTTTGGGTATTATTATTTCATTCTCATAGTAACTAACTATATGGGTAGGGACAGAATTTTTATTCCTGATTAATTCAACCATGTTCAATCTGGAGAGCCATGTTCTCATGACTTCATTTCTGGCCTACTCTGAAAGCTACTGAATGTCTGCCTAATGGGTGTGGAGGGAAGTGTCCTTGGTCTACAAAGCCATCTTTGTAAGATACCTCCTTGAGGTCACACTTTGGCCATATTTGAGAAGCTTAGACAGTTCTTGCTTTAGCTGATCTCCTAGTAAAGGTATGCTTGTAATCGTGTAATCCTGAATCAAAACCTTCCTTTGTTACTTATTGCTTCATGTTTTCTATGGAAGTCTGGTTCTAAATAAACTTGAGGCCACAGTTCAGAAAGTGAGCCCTTCTGCCCAAGTCTTTTGACTGGAATCTCAAACCTTACCCTCCCCCTTGGGAACTGTTCGATCTTATCACAGCTGGCCCATGACAGGTCAGGTTTGAAAAAACACGAGGAAACTTACCAATATCAAAAGGCAGGAGTTAGGCAGATCACTACTCATGGTGGCAGTTCTGTGCTCTGATTACATTAGTCCTGGACACTCAGTGACTAATAGCAAAAACTGTGCAATTTTTGTTTATTTGATTGTTTTGCCTTGGAAAAGACATAATATGATTTTCAGATCAATGAACACTAGAGAACTTTATCAAAGAATGTGACGAAAGACATAATGATTTTTGCCTTTTTCTTTTGGTCTTTGTGTGGGAGTCAACATTGCTGGCAGCTGTCTCACTGACAACTAAATTACATACTGTTCTGCTAGCCTACGCATGCAGCAAACAAACAGTAGGGGAAGGACAACAATTTGTGTTAAACACAAATGAAAAAAATATATTAGTTTGATGGGAAGGTCATTAAGTAATTAGAGAGCATAGTGACTTCTGTCACTGGAAGATTTTATTGTTATAATTTGGTAGAAAATATCATTTTTTGGCCTCTTTTTTCTTCCAAGATAATTATCTTCACACTGCTCCTCCTTTGGAAGAACTTTTAAACAGTCCCATCTTCTGGGAATCTATCCAAAGGAGACCTCAATATTTACACAGAGACACTTGTGCCTGGATGTTTACTGCAGCATTATTTATAACTGTAAGGACATGGAAACAACCCAAATGTCCCAAAACAGATGAGTGGATGAAAAAGATGTGGTACATATACACAATGGAATATTACTCATCAATTAAAAATGATAAACTTGATGAATTTGAGATAGCATGGACCAACCTAGAAGAAATCATTTTAGCAGACACAAGTCAGAAAGAAAAGGACAGAAACCAAATGGTGTCACTAATAAATGGTACATAGGAAAAGCAAACAAAAGGCCAGGAGGAAAAGTCAAAACAAGCCAACAACCATAATAAAGAATGCAACGGGGGTGGGTGGGTGAGAGGAAGTGGTCAGGGAGGGATATATATATATATATATATATATATATATATATATATATATATATATATATATATATATATTTTAAATCTGCCCCATCTTTGAATTACCTGTGTAGGTATCAAGACTGTCTCCACCAAACACAGGTTGAAAACACAATCAGTCTAAGTGTATCACCAGCTTGCTTTCATGCCTACACATAAAATCATAACTTTACAAGTTTTGGTATACAGGAAGATGGTGACTTTGAGATTTTTGGAGAGCATTCGATTCAACACACAGAATACTGTCTGGAGAAGGAAAGAAGATCTACCAGTTTCATATTCAGATTGTTATAGTGCCTCAATGTCAAACGATAGATCCTTTGCCCTTCAGGAAAATAGTGGAGAGCACTAGTTGAAGTTGAACCAGAGAAGGATTTATTTGAGAGATCCATGCATGAGGGAGCCAGTGTGGGGAAAGACAATGTAGCCTGACTTTCAGCAGCTAGGAGGAGATACGTAAAATCTAAGTCAAGAAGGCCAGGAGAAAGAAGGCAGCATCACAGCTTGTTCTGGGTTAAGTGATGCCTCCGTGTGCATCACGGAGGATGACACCACGTACTGTATGTAGGTCTCAGCTTCTCCCTCTGGGGAATTGTGAGATAATCATTACTCAGGACCTAATGCTTTTTTATCATTCATGGAGCCTCAAGGTCAGTAGTGTGGGTCGAGTTGCTTGGGCAGGTTGAATGATTTCATGATTTAATCCAATTGCTCAAACAGAACTTGAAGCAGCTGGGCAGTGGTACATGCTTGTAATCCCAGCTACTTAGGAAACTGAGGCTAGAAATCACTTGAGTCTGCAGCTTCAGGACTACCCGGGGCAATATAGTGAGACCTAGTCTCAAAAAAAAGAAAAAGAAAAGAACTTGAAGCAATTCATCCCACTGCCTTGCAATTTCTTTCATGTGGGTTGACTCAAACTTTTAAAACTAGATGAAAAATTTTTTTTCAAAGTTGGTCATAAACTGATCACTAAATATTACTTTATTCAGACATAAATTGCAACTAAAGAAATTAACAAAACAGCCTCACCCAAAATGACATTAGCTTGACTCACTTTGAAGTTTCTTTCATTATTCATTTAATGAATGCCCCTGTACAAATAGTTTTATTCACATTATAAATTCTCTGTGCATTTAAACTGTTTTTGGTCACCCAGAACTTTATTGGCCACCCAGGGTGGTTGGAAAATGTCCATTTTTACCAGTTAAACTTTTCATCCATATTGTTAATTGAAAAATAATGTCTTGGCAATATTTAATCTTTATTAGATAATCAAAATGAGTATTTGAAACAGGGAAGCAGCCCAAGAAATGTGTAAGAGCAATTCTATCAAACAAAAGTTTAGATTTAGCTTATATAATGAGATAAAGACATAGGCATTAAGAATGTAAATACTCTTGGGGGTAGGGGAGGAAAGAAATAATGTAAATACTTTTGATAGAGCCTTCAGGATCCACAGTGTCCTGCTCTAAAGATACACTGATACCAGAGAAAGGCAAAATGGGACTTAATTTCTTTCTCTCTAAAGAATACACCACAGTGATGGCCTTTGTTAAATATCTCTTTTTTTTTTTTTTAATCAGAAAGAAAAGTTTAACTTAGGGCTTCAGGCAACAGATCCCCACAGATAAGATGGGGCTAATGAAGTGCTTCGTTCTCTTGTGCATTAGACTGAGGAATGTTTATATCATATACTGCTGCCCAATTTGCTTTGCAAAATAGCACACATTTCTGTATGTTAGGTGTAGAACTAAGCTTGTTTAAGGAGGCCCTCTGCTCAGAGAATCAGTAATCAGGCTCACCCACTCACAAGTCTCTTGCATTCAAAAATAATATTATATCAAGTAAAACTATCAAGGTTCCGATTTGATTTGGTCCTCTTTTTTTCTTTTCTTTCTTCTTCTTCTTCTTTTTTTTTTTTAGTTTTGTTTTGTTACTGATGTTTGTCTTTCCTTGGCAAAGAAGAAATCATTTAATTAAAGAAGCAATCACATTACTATGTGTAATGAGATTATTCTATCAAAAATTTCATTTAGTTTCAGAGGACCTATTATAGCCTGCATTGCAAGTCACTGCTATGCAAGTAAATGACCTAAGTATAAAGGGGGGAATTTCATAGTTAACTGACTTCAGGAAAATGATTATCTGGGTGTTTTTTATCTATAGATCATATTGTGTATACTTCTCACTCAGGATGTAATTAAGTGAGATTAATAAAATAAGGGTAAAAGCAGAAAAAGAGAAAGAGAGATACCACTTCATTAAAGCAAGTAATACCATCTGAGAATCTCTATGATTAATACCTTAATTACTGTTTATGATAAGGGAACTCAATGATGTGTGAAGGCAATGTTAACTTTAATCGATGAGATGCAAAAGTCAATTTCATTGTCACATGGTATTTGCTATTACTAGCAAATTGATGGGGTATATTTGAATAATGAACCTTTTAAACAAACACACCTTTCTTTTTTAATTGAATGGAGTGGCTTCATTATTTTCTTAAACTCTGCTGACTTTTAAAAGATGTATATTTAGTGTGCATGGGAAAAAGTTGCAAAGATCATTATTATGCTTGCTTTGAGTCTATCAACAGTCTGATATATATATATAAAACAGTGTATATATATATACAACAGCATATATATAATATATATATATAATATATATATAATATATATATTATATATATATATATATATATATATACATTCATTGAACAAACATGTTCCCTGTGTCAACGTGAAGTGAGCAGGGCAATCTGGTTGTTGAATTAATATAGCCCAAGGTCTATTGGAGGGAAGAATTTTGGTGATTTTTTTAACCCTGATACAAGCTTTCTACTTAAAATTAGATTAAAGGATATAATAGCCTCTAGGTGTTACCAAACCCTGATCTCAGTTCCCTTAGTCAATAAAAGGAAATGTAGTTTGAAGAGAAAGGGAAGTGGTGTAATGTGTCAAAAAATTGAGTGGTTTGAAATACCACTGTCCTCTTTGGAAGTGAGCGGGGTTATTTATCATCCAGAGTCACAAAAGAACAACAACAACAACAACAACAACAACAAAAAGGAGGTGGGCAAGGGTTGGCAAGGCCATGGGTTGGAGACCAGGCTGATACCAGCTTGTTTTGCTAACCCCTGGTTGTCCTCAATTATACATAACTGTTTGGTTTAACACCACATTGTAGGCATCATGAACACAGCTGGTGGTCTGAATTATTATAAGTTTGGAAGGTCTTCTGAGGAAGTGATATTTAAAGTAAGTCTTGGAAGATGAAATAACAAAAGAAAAGGTATCATCTAAATTGTGTTGAACATGGGGAATCAGGGCACAAAGCATCTGTATTTGAGACAAATGAAACAGTCCAGGTAAAAGAACTTAAACTACAGGCTGAATTGCCCCAAGTCCTGTTTGAACAGTTAGGCTAAATCATGAACTGGTGAATGTAGGCCAAATATTTTACCCATTTCACTGATCATGAGGTGTCATAATAACAAAATAGTGTTCTATTTTGGCTAGCGATTACCTCATAATTACCTGGAAGGAGATAGTAGAGAGCTGAAATGTGCTGTTGAAGTATAACCTGTCTGTACCAGCTTGACTCACATCAAGGTATGACGCTACTCTTCTCTCCACTCTGTACTTGAATCTACCCTTTAAATATATCCTCCAAACTCCCTTCAAAGGGTCAGCATAAGTTCTTTCCTTTCCAGCACTGGTATTCCTTCAAGTTTTTTTTACTAAAACCTTGCTCTGTTCAACTACACCTTGTATTCTGTTGTGAATTATTTCCTTAGAAGGTAAAGAACCAAATATTTTCACTTGGGACATGTGGAAAATTGGCAAAGGAATGTGGGAGAGGCAACTCTAGTTAGCCTCTATAACTGTAGTTACAGAGGAGGGCAAGGTGAGAGTCCTATATTGGAAGGATAGATAGGAAGGCAGAGAAGGGTTTTATGCTTTATCAGTTACATTCTTTCTGAATTTCATTATTTACCTGGTTTCAAAGACTGCATATTCCTTTCATTTTCCCCTTCTGTCTCTTTGCTTATTTTTTAAAAAGTTTCCACTGGGATTCTATGAATATTTCTGGTGTACTTCTTATCCTGTTTTTACATGAAATCTACAACATAATTATTCTACAAAGCATGCATGGAATATGACTTTTAATCCAATCCCAGAGTACTCAAACTTACCTACACATTTATGTACTTGCATTATTCTTTAACTATCAGTCAAAATCCAGTGGGAATTCAGTCATTTATAATATATCCCAAATCTACCAACACCTGAGAGGACAAACAAAATTAGAAGGCTTTCCTAGAGCATTTCTTAAATAGATATATAGCTATAAATTCTTCTCTATATCTTTGTTATCTAGATAAATCTTTAAAACATAATGTCTTGACAGGTTAACCATGCAGAATTCTCTTTTCTCAAGAGTCACCACTTTGGAATGTGGATACATGGAAGAGAGCGCCTTTTCCTATAGTTTATGTGTACCAGGTGAGCTTGATCCTAGCTTTTACATAAATCCTAGCAGCAAATTTCCCTCCCATCTCCTATATTATGAGCAGTTTGTTTGTCTTTGATGAAACCAGTAGACTAACATAGACGATTCTCTATTCACCAAGTCGATTTAGGGTTATCTGTGTGACAAAAGGCACTGCGAGCCTTATAAATGAGGACTTCGTACCACCTACCTTGAGAATACACATTTTGTTATAGGTGCTTGCCTCCATCCAAGTGAAGTACCGATCTAATCTCTTAGCAAATTGCCTGTGATGTTTCTCTAATCTACTTTGAGAAGTGATGAGAGCCTAAGAGTCACTCTTCCTAGTCTTCTCAATTAAGACAGGTTTTATTGACTTGATGTTAAGTTTTGATGTTCTGACTGACCTGTGTGACGATCAGATTCAACTGACCTCTGGCAGGGACAGTCCCTCAAATGCAGAAATATATTATCACACCCCAGAGTCTTGAGATTCAGTTCTTGACATAGTCTGTCATTGATCCACCTATTCTTATAGACGTGGAGTCACAAACCTGTTGCTTCCTCAGGGGCAGGTTTTCACAATACTTACTTTGCAGAAGTAAAGCTTGATATATCTGTAACCAGTGAACTACAAGTTCCAGCAATCAGAAAAACATAAAAACTTGATCTTTATTTCCTGGGTGTAGGAAACCAGTCAGGGCAACTGGTGGCACAAGCAGGCATATGAAGAGTTGCTTACGTGCCCACCTCCATATTTCAGTGGGATTACTGCCAGAACTGTGTGCGCCAACTAAGGAATAGCCCACATTCCCCAGCATTGACCCTATTGTGGCTTTGCTGGTTCTCACCTCTCTTCATTTGAGATCCTTCCAGTGGTTTCTACTTATTGTGCTTTCCCATACTAGAATGTTGTGTGCTCACAGCTTCTGTAAACACATCACCCCTTTGGATTTTCCTTATTCCTGTGTGTGCTTTTTCTCCAAACTCTCTGAACATCAGATTGACCCAATCGGTCAAAATCTATATAGAACCTATCTTTCAGCAGGTGTGTAATGCCACCTTATTTATGCCAAGGACAACTGCCCTTTATTTTAAAGACAGATCATAATGCACGTGTGATGTGGCATTCGGACTATATTGCTGTGCGACATTTGCAAACCAGAAAGATCATCGCAAAGAGCTAAGGAAAACCTCTCTTGTTAACAGTCCCTAGGAAAACTTGGGACTGATTTACTGCAATGAGACTGCACTGGTGTCCGCTGGCTTTCCTAATCAGAGATAGCAACCACCTGCCTACACTCCCCCTTCCTCAGTTACTCTTAGACTTTAGAGTGTTAATTGTCTCTCAGGTTTGTTTGTCCTCTTTGGAATTCAACAGGTCCTCACCCTGTGTCCCTACAAATACACCTTTCTTTTGTTAATAAACTTGTCTCAAGGTTCACACTTCCATCTGACCCCCGGCTGTTGCTGGGCGAATCTCTCCTCCTGAATTCATTTCTCGTACATTGCATCTGGCTGCCAACACTATATGATTGAAAGTCAAGAGCAACCCCCGATCACCCTCATGTCAACAAGGAAGATGAACATGCAGCACAGAGAATTCTTCCCAGATCAAAGTCTACCATTAAGCCTCATGCTCCAAAATAGTATTTAGTGTTATTGATGTGAGACATCAGCTAGAAGGATAAAATAGTATTTGAAAATGTGAGACAAGTGTCTCCCAATCCCTTATCTTAATTTTTTTAAATTAGTAACTACCCTTAAGCAAAAAGGACTGGAAAGAATGGGGGGGTGTGTGTGGGAGCAACCAAAGAGAAAATGTCACCTTTAATGCTAAGCATGAAACCTTGTTAGTCATTTTTACATTAATTATTCACTTGGAACCCAAATGAAATAAATAAATTTACCGTGAATATGATCAATCATCACTTATTTTTAGACAATAATGACAAATTCATCTTTGTCTACAATTCCCTACTTTGTGGGAAAATTAACAGACAAAAAGACATTAAAATATACCCCAAAGGATCAGTCAAATGAATTTATGGTTTATGACTTCACGCCTTCATTTTCATACTGTTGTTAATGGGACAATTACACTCTAATGACCTTCTTCTAAGTGAAAGCCAAAAATATAATTCAGATGTGTAAAAATTAAAACAAATGAAATAACTTTCAATTTAGCGCTGTTAACATCTCTTTTCAGAAAAACGATTTTTATGGAGAAAATATTAAGATTATTTAGAGCAAAAGGAGTATTCAAACTTAAATTATTATCTGTCAGCTTGCAAAAGTTATAAATTCTAAACAGAAAGACTTGTATAAGATCACAAAGAAAAAGTCAACTCCATATCCAAGATGTGAGCCATAAGATTTATTTTCTTTTACTAACAGGCATTAGGTATCTAAAGACAAACTTCTTTGAAGTTCACATACATATGGATTTAATAACCTTGACACCTAGATTTCATCAATGGCCTGAATAAACACAGATAATCAACTTTATTGGACTTTTTCGAACCCAGAAGCCTCTCGATGATAGATATACAGTTGCCTGAAGAAGAACTTTCAATTTTGTATCCTATTTTTATTATTTAACATATACTTTCCATCTATGAAAACTTTTGTTCTTTATGCTAACTTTTTGTAATTATTCAGTGTAACTTGCTATCAAACAATTTTTTTCACTCTCTTCATAAAGTTTTTAATTTGATTTCTAAGTTTCAGGCTTATCTCTCTCCTGGCAGTTTCTCCAACAGCCCACTTTTCTTCCAAGTCTTTTTCTTCCTTTAGTATACTGTTCATAGTTTTCATTTCTCTGGCGTCTGAAGTCTTAGTTTCTCTTTCTTGTATAATGAAAACTGTCTACATAGAAGAACGTCTGGTCAAAAATTTGTCTCAATGTATTTCCCTCTTATCAAATAGTATTGTCATATTCTTCTAAATTTCTGAGTATCTACTTCATAGCACACAATGCCATTACTACCTTGACATACCATATCTTTCTGTTAACCATGCAGCAGCTGTGCTAGATGAAATAACACACAACAACTTAGCAAGGCAAGGAGAGAATATACGTCACATTTTAAATTGTTCTGGGAGAGGGTGGACATGTTTACTAATATCCATTCACACTTCTCTTTTTTTAAACCAAATGTTATCTAGTTATTTCTTATGTATCAAGGGATTCCACTGAAAATTCTCTCAATTTTGCAACATGGAACTCTGAATATTCTTTTATCCCCTTAAAAACATATGAATTATATTTATGAATTTGTATTTCTACAGTTATAAATTATAAATAACTTGAAATCTATCAACCTTAAATTTTCTGCTTTAATATTTACATCAGATTCTCCTGAAACAGTTTTAAAAGTGCTATTTTAAACTTATATATATCATATATATAATGTATATGTAATATAATATATATTATGATATCAAATTATACACGATTTAATTAAATATGCAAAAGTTAGATTTTATTGACAATAATATATTATAATAAAATGTATATTAGTATATTTTATATTAATATAATGTCTATGATAAAATTAATAAGTCAAACATCAATTTATTAATCGTATACAAAAATTTATGAATCGATGTTATTAACACATTAATATATATTAAATGTCATTTGTATATTTTTGAAATGTGATGGCTACTTTTAGGAAACATGAAAGCAAAACTCCCACTATGAACATGATTTATTTGACTAAAATATGAGTGTGTTTCTATAGCTTATACTTTACGTCATATAATTTGTTCTGTATTATGTGTGTATCAATAATTTCAGAAGACAGGAATGCACTCACTTTGCCCTCAGACTGGAGAATGACCCTTACAGCTTCCTCCCATGTGGTGCAGAGTGTGACTCTTCACTTTGCAGAGTCTCCTACTTGCTGTAAACGTGTCCATATTTCCAGTGACCTTTGTCCACTGCCTTCCCTCCCTTCACTGTCAGCTTCCTCTCATGACTACTTCTTCCCACGGGGGCCCCTACTGTAACCTTGTAACCCGAAATAGTTGTACATATTTCTTTTGAGCCTCCTACCTCTCCAACTTCTTCCTCGGGTAACCTCTTCAGTGTCACTAACATCATTCTGCTCTATTCTGCTTTTTGTCTTCACAGCTACACTGAAGTTATTCTTGTTTTCTTCACCAATTACATCATGTTACCAAATTTAATAACCAATTTTTGGCCCTCATGTTATTTAAAAATTCAGGGACATACTGTACAAATAAAACACCTTGAAATGCACATATTCCTTGGACTCCATGCCACTACATATATAATGTATGCATTTTCTCATTTCACTCAAATTCTCAGTTGTTTTGGTATTTTTTTTCTGATTCTGCTCTACTTAATGATAAATAAAGGAATTATCAAAATTCAGTTGTTACCTCTTTGCATGCCTGCGTACTCATTATTTGTTCAAATGCACCTATATCTAAGATGTTTCCATATGCAACTGACATCACTATTTATATATCTCAAAGGAAATCCAAAGATTACCTGACTATAAAGAGTGTTGTAAATTGTCACTTTGCAGCAGGAACTTGGCAACATATAAAGTCAGCTTTAAAAGTTGTCAATAATAATTCCATTTGCAGCAATACATCCTACGAGAGGAAATGAAGAAGGATTTAAATAAGTTGATTCCACTCCCCTCCATGAAGGGAACTTTACAAGGAAAATAAATTAAAATTTCTCTATAAAAGAAAAAATTCAGATACTTGATCAAATACCTTACTAAAACAGCCACAAGTTAACTGGTGCTACAGACAGATCAGTCACACTCTAGGGATTATTATGTAATCATTATGTTTATAGAAAAGCTGATGTACTAGGAGAATGCTTAGGAAATAAAGTAAATATACATATTGGATAGATAGATAGATGATAGATAGATAGATAGATAGATAGATAGATAGATAGATAGATAGATAGATAGATAGATAGATAGATAGATAGATAGATAGATGATAGAAATATACATGTTGGATATGGTTCAAAAAATAAAGATGTAGGTAAATGCTCAAATATTTTTATAGCAAGTTATCTTCTAATGTTAGATTTTTTTAAATAATATAAGTTAATATTTCCAAAATTCTTCATCCTTGAAAATAACTTCTGAGTTTGATTTTTTATAATGAGCACAGGTAACATATCTCTACTTCAAATATTTAATTTTTTATTTGCTAAAGCCTAATCTAGATTACAAAGCAGCAACAAGAGCAAAACAAAGAAGTCAATTAAAAACAAGCAATTATTGAGCAGTAATTACATATATAATTACAAGCAGGGTTAGAATGTAAAGAAAATGGATATATTGTTATGGTTTGCACTTTTAGAGAAGGTTGTATAAGCAAAGAAAACCACTTGTTGTCAAAGTAATGTTTTGGCAAATAACTTAGAAATGAGTTTTTCTTGTAAATATTTGCTCTTTGTGTATTTGACATTAGTTTCAAGGAATACTAAAGAATTTTTCAAGGACAGCATGAAATATGATTTTTCTTGAGTAACATTTTCTTGGAAATAAAAAAAATCTGATACATGGATTACTGCAATTTTTATGTCAATTCCAGAAATTCCATATTGATTCAATTTTCATCTATTTGTCATGGTCATAATCATTTATTTTTAGGCAATAAACAATGTTGTCATGTATGAACACAAAATTAATGGAAGTATGTTAGAATTTTCTACCTATTTTATATTTGGAATTTGATATTCTATGAAAAGTTCCATACTTCTTTTAGAAATGCCCATCTATATTGAAGCGACAACCTTTTTAGATTCTTTTTCATATACACCCTAAAAATTTGATAAAATGATAATTTACCTTTAATAAAAGTTCTTAGATTGAAAATGCCCAAATGCATCCAAGTCCTTGTAACATTTAGATTCCCATTCTCAGCTATTACATTATGCCTGAAGTCCAGAACATACACACCACTCCTCACCCTCCAGATTCTAGATTCTGGGGTCCTGTTTGTTCTGACTTGGGATACTGTTCTGATCCTCTCACCTTTGCAATGCCTGATTTCTTAGAAATTCTTTATCATGTCCATCAAGAAATAATCATATTGTATAATAGTAAGTAGAGCATTTATGTGAGAACAGGAATCAGTATTTGGATCCAAGACTGTCTCTAAGTATGTTCCAATGTGGTCAGGTTATATAGGAATTTGAAAAGATCAGATAGGAGATGGTTTAAGCCAGTTGTATTTCTGGTGAAACCTTTGAAAATAGCTTGTGAGTCCACTTGTCTGTCTTCTGAATATCTTCAGAGTTCACGATCAGCAAATGAGACCCTGTTTTTTTGCTTGTTTGTTTTTGTTTGTCATTGAAAGGTTGGGTCAGACTGTTTTCATCAGGAGTTCTCAACATGGTAGCTGAGAAACAAGATAGATACTGACACAAGACGGGAGCCCAATCACCATAGTTTTCCCCACTTTTTCCTGCAGTGTTGCAGCTACACCTTCCTTTGGGTTTTCTTTGCCATGTAATAGCAGAAAAGAAAGATGCCTAGGTACCACGTGATAAGCTGGTGAATGTTGTAGTTTAAAAGAGATTATCTTAACTGTACACTGTTCTTAAAAATACATTCTCTTAGTAAATACAGGTAAATTTTCTTTGTATTTCAAAGATGACAGGATTGTCAGGGAGGTAATCATTCAAACACAATCTATTATTCTTTTGGAGGAAAAAAGGTTTAATTTTTCCCTTAGGAATCAACATGAAAAAATAATGACTTAAAATTGTAGCCTGGTTTTATTTTCAACATCTTTAAAGTCAGTGAAATTTAACACTATGGTCATATATCTAAGATATCTCATTCTGCATTTTAACTAAACTGAAATATTGACATATATGTATATGCATATATATGGCACACATATATGTGTTTTATATGAATATGAATTTAGTTACTGGGGCTAAAAAATTAAAATACAATAAAGTTTAAGAACAAAGCAGGAAACATATGCTCCTACTGTGTGAATACAAATAGTAATTACAAAGTCCTTGCATGTTAGGACTTAAATGAGACCTTTATGATTCTTTTTAATGCACATTTCAAATTAACCAGTTATGAGATGTTCAGCCATTTTTTATTTACTGACATATTGACTAAAGTGATGACCCAACAGTATTGAAATAATACTTTATATGACTTAGATTCAATTAATATGATCAAGGAATATTATTTGAATTATTTACTGTGGTTAAATTATCTTAATTTACTTGCCACAGTTTCAAAATTAGGTTTCATCATCATGCAGCTATAAAATAAAGTGTCTCAGAGCCAATATTTTTAGAGATTAAAAGTTTGGCAGGACAGAGCAACACAAAAAAATTAAGCAAACTTTTAATTCATATCTATTATGCTTATATCCTCTGGTGGTTTATCTAAGAAAGGAAACTAATCTACAAAGGACACATGTACATATATATTAATGAATATATGGAATGTTAAAAAGTAAAAAAGTGTTTTTAATTTATTGTATAAGACATTTGCTAATGCTATTTAAAAACAAAAAGCTACATAACTGATTTCAATATTAATAGATTAGAATGTAGTTATATTTTCTGAATCCAACTGAAATATGCCATAATTTTCTTACCATTTACTTACTTAATGGGAATATTCTAGTGCGCACTAAATGTCCTTCTACATTTTCTTAAAGGAACACTCATTCCTATATTACTTTTTTAGTGACACACAGTTTATTGTTTGTTCTCACCACCTACTGATAAAACTTTGTGAACTGTACAAATGTTTTTTAACTTTATTATACTTTACTAAGGTAATATTATTATTATTTTTTTTTTGAGACTAGGTCTTGCTATTTTTGCCTGTGGAACCGCAGGCTCTCGTTGCCCGGGGTACTACAGACTCAAGCAATCCCCAGCCTCAGCTTCCCAGGTAGCTGGGATGACAGGCGCGCACCACCACGCCCAGCTATTTTTTTTTTTTTTTTTGGAACTAGGTCTCGCTACGGGCCCCAGGCGGGACTCGAACCGTGATCCCTGAGCCCCGGCCGCTTCATAGGCTGAAGCTTACAAGCACGAGCCACCGTGCCCGGCCTACTGAGGTAATATTAATTTAAAACATGTTATAGCATAGATTAAAAATCTTACATTATCTATTTTCTTAATAATTTTCAAAATTATTATTAAACCTTTGATATCAAGTTATTTTCTACTTATCATCCTTTTGTACAAAAGGACAATATTTGTATTTGAACACAGAATAAGAAATTTTATGAAGTTAAACATGGG